>CM065478.1:3531037-3654867 GCA_032873175.1 Leptopilina drosophilae
AAAAAAAAAAGAGACCATTAAAGAATTTCCATTAAAAACTTTTTTAAAATCGAATTTCCCCAAAGTATTTTTAATTTAATAATTGATAAATACATTTAAATTTTTCAAGGAGATCACATTCCTAATCGCAGTTTTTTTTTGAAAATGTTTGAAAAATAAGAATTTTTTAATTCTGTTATTTCAAGATAATTTGAATTTATTAAAAAACAAATAATTGAAAATTTTTTATGGTAATTGAAAATTTCTGTACATTCTAATTGAAAATAATTTAAAATCTTTTAAAAAGAATTCTATTGAAAATTTTGTGACAATAATCAATGGAAGTGAGGTCATCGTAACAAAAAAATTTTATTTTTTTAAAAAATTTAATTCCCAACACATTACAATTATTTTTCCTTAAAATAGTATAACACTTGGACAAAATTAAATTACTTTTATGAATTTTAATTAAAATTCATTGTAAAAATTTTATATTATTTCTACTAAATATAAAAAATTCATTTATCATTTCACCCACAAGAATTCCAATTATTTAAAAACAATTTTTGAACAAAATTTCTACAACAAATATTCAATATATTTTTTAAAAGAATGAAAATTTCATAGGAATTAAAATTATTAAAATAGTTTTAATTACAAAGTTTACTTTAAACAAAAATCAATTATTTGAACATTTTTTTATGAAATCCTTCCTCAAATAATTCAATTACTTTCATAAATCAATGAAAACTCAGTTACAGAAAATGGAATTTATGCGTTTTAATACAAATTTTCAATTAAATTCGTCGAAAAATGCAATAATTATTTTAAAAATTTGATTAAATGTTATATAAAGAATTCAATTACTTTCAAAAACTTATTTATTTCATAAAATAAGCAAAATTTTATCCGATTAACTTAAATTCTATTGAATATTATTTTTGGGAAAAATTCTTCACAAACAATTCAATTATTTTCATAAATTTCTATAAATTGTTTTTTGAAATTCTCCGAAACTTTTCAATTATCTTTTTATAAATAATTAAATTTTATTGTTCTCATACAATTGAATTATATTTGAAAAAATTGTGTAATAAAATTCTTCGCAAAACATTTAATTATTTTCAATAAAAATATGTAAATAAACATTCATTGTGAAGGAATCAATTGCACGTTTTTATAAATGGTAAAATTCCTGTGCAGAAATATTCAATTAGTATCACTAAAATTTTAATGAAATTGAATTAATCAAATATTTCCCTTATAAATTAAGAACAGACAAAGATGTTCTTTTGGAAAATTGAAAAAATTCTATTTGGTTTAATTCAATTATTTACCCAAAAAAATTGTAGATTTATATGTTCGAAATGAAATAAAATTGACCTAAATTTGACTATTTGTTCAGAAAAGTAGCTTTTGGGAGCATAAGGCTCAAAAAAGTAGCCAAAAAGTTGCCTCGTATCAAAAAAGTATGGAAATAGTAGCTTTTAGTAGAAGAGTGCGAAGCCTGATATGGTTTTATTAAATTTATTTTTACAAGAATACACTTTAGAAATTGTTATTTTTAGAAAATTTTATTTTAGAAATACAACTTGATTAGAAAATGATTTTTTCGGAAATTTCATTTTTAGAAAATTTTATTTTAGAAATACCAAAATTTGATTAGAAAATGATTTTTTTTTTTTGGAAAATATGGATTAGAAAATAATTTTTTAGAAAAAGTGCCCCCCCTACCCTACCATAAGTGACCCTACCTTACATTTATGTTTGTAAATATCGAGAAATTCGCAGAAAAATCTCAAAATATTTGGAAAATGGAAAAACTTTTGATTAAATGAAATATAATTACTCAGAAAAATAGAAAAATATTTATTATAACATATATATAAGACCATGTGGATGGTGGGGAAGAATATTATTTTTATAGAATGCACCTAGAAATATGTGAACGTGGAGATATTGCAGAAAGCGGAGTGTGGGGGAAATGTAGGAAGAAGGAGGGGGGCGGGGGGAATGCATTCGGAATTCTATGCGTTTTCCAATATAATCCCCGCGTTTAGCTGTATGTGCGGTCATGAAAGCCGAAATGAATTTCCAATTACCATGATTCAGAATGACGTACGACTGGCTGCCATGCGTCCATAAACTGAGAGTTGATTTTTTTTTTCAATTTTCGGAAATGCCATAAAATACCCTGATCTAACCGTATAAATATATCATTTCCCATTGGTTTTCTCGTCCCATCGGTTACCAGAAGTTGTCATTCTGTCATTGCACGCGTATTTTTACAGGCAAAATGTTTTTCATATATATGAGTTTTTTTTTTTTTTTGTAAGCTTCGACGTTTTCCTCGCTTAAAAAGAAGTCAGTGGATATATACGATTTTTCATTTTTTCCGCCTTTATATGATATTTTCAACACAATGGTAACGGTTAACGGTCAGTGCTTGTACCCAGTGAAATTTATATACTATAGATATGTCCTACCCCTTGTAAAATGGATTTAAACTTCTGAGGCGTGTAAAGATCAAATGATTTTTTTTTCAATTTTTGGGGTTTTGTTTTCCGGAAATATTGGGAAAGAATCACTTTTTTCCGAATTACAAACAAGTTCGCTCGGTTTAAAAAAAATGCTGCAATTGTGTAATCCAAAGTTATATTGTTTCACTGTTTGAATATATGACATTTATTGGGTTTTTGTTTTGAAAAGGAATTCTTGATCAAATGGCAGGGAAACTATTTTTCTTGAGGGCGCACACAATGTGTTTGTTACCTCAGGGCGATGGATCAGTTTCATTATTTTGAACTTTGAATTTCTTCGTGATACCAGGGATTGAACTAAAATTTCAGTATGAAGACTTGTTTGCGCTTCCAATTTTTGTCATTGGATTTGTATGTGAATTTGGAAAAATTTTATTGAATTCCATTCTGAAAGTCATAATAATTTTCTTGCTTCTTCTAAACTATTAGCGTAATTCTCCTTTGAAAACAGGGCTGCAATGATTTAAAATCAAGTTGATTTAAATTCATGATTTCTAATCTTGATTTAAATCTTGACATTTAAATCATGATTTAAATCAAACTGCGAAATGCATTAGAAACCGAAAAGGATACAAAATTTAGAATTTATGCTTAAAAGTTTTTAATTAAATAAAAGTAAAAAAGAATATCTTATAAAGATAATATTAATGAATATCAGAAAAAAATAATTATTATTTTTTGTTTATTTGGGCGAAAGTTATTGAAAGATAAAAAATCTGTATTTTATATTTGAGTCAAAGAAGCATTAAATATCAATATTTTTGTTAAGATTTTCTAAACTTTTTTAAAACAAATTTTATTGTAACAAGAATTTATATATGTATTGTTTTATTAAGGGTAGCCACAAATTATAAAAACAATTATAAAATCAGAGATTTAGTTGGTCAGAAAAATACAGGGAATTTTTTAAAATTCTTTAAAAGTCAGGGAATTTTTCAATCGAAAGAAACCACAAATTAAAAAACTTTGATAAACTTAGTTTTTGTATTTAGGACTTTTTTTGTATAATATTTAATAATTAAACAAAACATTTTTTAAATGTCTTATGTTTTTTTTATAAATAAAATTGTTACTTAAAAAGCATTAATAAATTTTTTATAAGATTTTTTTTTTAGTGTAAAGTTAAGCGGAACTCTTCTGTGCCACAAAAATGTATTTTTTATATGCTAAAATAAACATGAATTGAATTGAATTGCATTATTAAAATTTTAATTAGTAATGCAGAGTATTAAATAATAATTTAAAAATTTGTTAATCAGGAAAAATGAAAAATTAGTCAGGAAAAATCAGGAAATTCTAAAAATGAAAGAATTTGCATGCACCCTATTATTAATTTTTTAATTCCTAATATTAAAAAAATAAATATTTAAATAATAGTATTAAAAAATGATTTAAATCAAAAAAATCGCGATTTAAATAAAAAAAATCTGGATTTTTTTTAAAAAAAAATCATGATTTTTATCAGCCCTGTTTGATAAAGGAAATTTATTATTAATTATTAGGAATTTTATTATTAATTTTATTATTATTAAAAGTTATTCTATTAATAACTTTTAAAAATCAATGAATCTGATGGCAAAGACAGTTTTATTTTTCAGGATGTCGAAGGTGAATTTGAAATGATGGAAAGAAGGGCGAAGAAGGAATTTTTGTTAATGGATAAAATTTACCGTGACCGCCGTCGTCACCATCTTCGTCGTCGGGCCCAAGCCCACTGCCTGATGCCTCGAGATCGTCGCGCACTTCGCCACCCCCCTCGACCGGAACCTTCCAAGGCTTCCTGGTCGTCTAGGTAGAGATCATCTATGTAAGGCGAGTTCCCCGCCGATTTGTCACTCGTAGTCTGTTCCTCTTCTGCAAAATAAACAAATTCCGAATTTAAAATCGTGCATTTACAAATTATAATTTCATAATTAATAAGAATTAAGAAAAATTAGGAAAAATTAAAGAAAAATTAATAAAACCAGGCACCTGAAGTTGCAGTCGATGCTCAGCATCGAAAAGTATTTTTCCCTTATTTTTAGTAACAAAATTTTAACTAATTTTACTACTCCTTTTATTCATCTAGGAAGTAAAAAACTATTTTGAATGTAATTTTCTACGTAGAAGGTTGATTAAAATTATTTTAAAAAAATTGAATTGTTACAAATAATTTCATTAATATTTTTGAGTATAATTTAATTTTTTTATGAGTAAATAAAAAAAAATTATATAATTAAATTTCTCAGAAAAATTTTATCACTTTTAAAAATAATTGGATTTTTGCAATAATATCTAATTACTGCTGAAATGTTATTCGTAATATAAAAATTGTATTTGTGTTTGTAACTAAAATTCCTCTATAAATCCATTATTAGTTTTAGTTTTAGTTTTAGTTTTAGTTTTATAATTTTTAATTTTTTTTTTATCTAGGTTTTTAAAAATTTCCAATAAAATTAATTGAAAATTGAAATTTTAGAAAAGGAAGCCTTCTAACATGATGTCACTGACACATAAAACTACTGGAATTTTCAAGTTATTGTTTTCCAAACTTTATTAGTCACTAGATGACTCTAGCAGTGAATTTCTGGATCGGTGCATTTCGACTAACACGAACTATTTCGAGCGAAAGTAAACAAGACGTGCAACACGAGGCGTTCTCTTTGGGAAATATTATAAATACCAGTGGTATTCAAATATTACTCAAAGTATTCACACGAACAATTCATTTGTTAACATAGATTGTTTCTAACATAAACAAATGATTACTTATGAAAATTATCGATAAAAAATATTATTGGTAACATAAATTTAAAATATAAACAAAAAATTTTTTTTTTAAATATAAACAAAACTTGACAGTATTATTTTTTTTAAATTCTTCAAGGTATTTAATGTCATCACAGTAAATCGTAAGATATTAAAAAGTGTTGCAGATTAAATTAACACCAAAGAAGATTAAAATAATCAATTTTTGTGTTACTTTTTACAATGAATCAAATTTTAGTTTATTACATTTTTTATAAAACATGAAGATATCGATAAATCCGAGTCGAACACTCAGAGTGCTCGATTTCTTTATATTTTATAATAATTAAAGATGACAAGTAATAAAATCATCATTTTATATTAAAACAATATTATACTTCTTCCAAACTATTTACATTTTATCAATTCCAATTATTATTTTCGACAATTTTAACTACAATTTAACTTTATATCTATTATTTTTAATAATAATTATTTAATCAATTTTCACGAAATTTCAATTATTCTTAAATTCTTTAATTAAATGCATATTAAAAAATAAAAACTTCAAATAATATTTAAAAAAATTCAAATAAACTTTTTCAAAAATATTAATTTTCAAAATTCAATTATTTCCAAATAGTTCACTCTATATTTCTTTTAATATTCAATTTATAATCTAAAATTTTAACTGAAATTCATTTTTATGAAATAAAAATCAATTTTTATTCAAAAATTCTACAAGAATTTTATTATTTAAATGCAAAAATTAAGTAACTTATTGAATAATTGAATGTTTCTCACTATTCAATTCTCATAAAGAATTTTAGGTAACAAATTTTTTAAAAATTCAATTCTTTTGTTGATATTTTATTAAAACTTGCATGATCATAATTACATTTTTTCAATAAATTTCAATAATAAATTTGTATGAAAAATAATTGAAACGCTGCGATGAGTTTTATGAGAATTTTCAAAATTTATTCGTTTACAATTCAAATTTACAAAATTTCAATTATTTCGAAATTCTGCAATTAAATATATATTGAAAAATAAAAACTTGAAATAATTTCAATAAAAATCCTATTAAACTTTTAAAAAAGAAATTAATTCTACAGAATTTCTTGTCAAAAATGTGAAAATTTAAGAATTTCAATGATTTTAGTTTGAAAGTTTTTCCAAATTTAATTATTTCGAAAAATCCACGTTATAATGCTTTTAATACTTTAAGTATAAATTCTAAAATTTTAACTGAAATTTAGTTTTAAAACACTATTTTTTAATAAGTAAATTTTACGAGAATTTCAATTATTTAAATGCAAAAGTAAATAATTTATTAATTCATGTTTGTTGAAATTAAATTCTCATAAAAAGTGTTGTCAACAAATTTTTTAAATCATTAAATTCTTTGGACTTTTTAATAAGAATTTTAATATGACTTATAAGAATAATTACATTCTTTGTGGAATTTGATTAAAATTGTATTAAAAACAATTGAAATTCTGCGATGAGTTTTATTATTTAAAAAAATAATTAAATTCTACAGAATTTTTTTGTAAAAAATGATGATAAATTAAGAATTATAATGGGATTTTAGTTTGAAATTTTTCAAAATTTAATTATTTCTAAAAATCAACGTTTATAATGTTTTTAATACTTAAGTATTATCTAAAATTTTTAATTGAAATTCATTTTTAAAACTATTTTTATTATAGTAAATTCTACGAGAATTCAATTATTTAAATACGAAAATAAATAATTTATTAAATTTTCATGTTTCTTGAAATTAAATTTTCATAAAAAATGTTATTAACAAATTTTTTAAATCATTAAGTTTCTTTGGACTTTTAATAAGAATTTTAATATGATTTTTTTAAGAAATAATTACAATTTTTTGAGGAATTTGATTAAAATTGCATTAAAAATAATTGAAATTCAGCAATGAGTTTTTGTTATTTATGAAAATATTTGAATTCCTAAAAGAATTTTATTATTTCTAAAAAATAATTGGATCCCTGTATAGAAATGTTATTATTTATGAAAATAATTGAATTATTGTGAAGAAATTTATTTAAAAAATTTGTAAATAATTGAATTTCTGTATAAATTATTATTTATGAAAATAATTGAACGTTTGCGTAGAACTGTATTCAAATTTTTTTTTAATAATGGAATTCTTTGGGAAAATTATAATTGAAATAGTAGATATTGAAAATTACGGAATTTTAGAAAACTTTAAAAATAATTGAAATTTTGACAAGAATTTGATTTAAAATTTTTGTAAAATAATTGAATATCAGAGAAGAAATTTTATTATTTATAAAGAGAATTGAAATTTTGACAATAAGTTTTTTTAATACTATGTCACTAAGTTAGTTAGTTAGTAACTTACTATTCTCCCTGGAGAAGCTAAATTTCCATGAATTTTTCCAAATCGTTGACTTTGGTGTTTTATTTAAAATAAAATTCCATTCATAGTTTGAAAAATAACACCAAAATAGATTATTTTAATCATTTTTGTGTGTTAATTTAATCCTAGAGGGGTTAAACTGTTGCAGACTATTTTAATCACATTCTGGGTGTTATTTTAACACCTCACGTTTTTACTGTGCATAGATTACCAAGTAAATACAGCAAAACCCAAAATTTTCTGTCACACTTCAGGAATTTCTATACTCTATTAATTAATTCCACCGGTAAATCGTTAGGTATTAAAATAACACCAAAAAGGATTAAAATAAATCCAATTTAGTGTTATTCTAATCCATTTTGGTGTTATTTTAATACCTTAACGATTTACCGTGTCCGAGACGAATGTTTTGGTACATAAAACTTTCCCTATAAATTAACACTTTTTATCAATCATCAAACCATGCAATACTTTGCGTAAAAATAAAAATACTACATAAAAATGACCAAATCACTTATAATTAACGGAAGGAAGAAGATTATATAATTAAGACGATGACTCGATAACTCATCAGTATTTTTTATTTCAACGTTCTACTTGAGGGAAATGATAATATGAGACGGAAGTTATAATAAAAATCACGAGCATTTAATATCGTTTCTCGTTAGAAGGTTAAAAAAAAAAAAAGAAGAAGAAGAAGAAGGAAATTTTGCCAGTGAATAAACACAATAACAAAATCTTCTATGAAGAGAATTCCGAAAGGATTTTTCGAGCGTGAAATTTGTTTTCCATTCATATAGACGCGAGGCGGAAGAAGAAACGTTGTTCTGGAGTTTCTGCACTTCCTCGGATGTTCCCGAGGATGCAATGTCGAGGTAATGTGCGATAAACTCAATGTAGGACGAACGACCGGAAGCAGAAAGTACCCAACACTGAATGTGCGCCTCGATGTTCGAGAATTTTGGTCACCTTTAGGTAACTTTTCTCGTTAACGTCAAAACTAACACCGTCTCACTCAACTTTTACGGAAGTGCTTATAGAAAAGTTAACAATTTTCGTCTTTTTTTATAAACAAAAAAAAAATGTCAGGATAAATTTTTTTATCAAACATGTGGTAACTCTTATAGGTTCCTGAATCTTTGGATTGTCTGTGAAACTAAGTCATTGATTCACTACTCAAAAATATCTTTTTTGACGAAGTTGAAGTCGGCAACGTTGATCGACGAAAAAAATTTGTTTCATTTATTTCAAAATTATTTTTAATTTAATATTTATTCATATAACAATTATTATCATTACATAAACATCAGTATATTTTTTCTAAATAATTTTACAACAATATTGCTGCTTTATTTTTTTTTTATTTAATGAACAATTTTTTTCGTTGATAAACGTTGTGGACTTTAACGTCATCTTTTTTGGTCAAAAAGTTGCCACAATTAAAAAAATTTTTGTCTTAAATTTTTTTCATATAAGAAATTCATCAACCCAGGAAAACATAAGTCAAAAATTCTTGTTCTCCAAACATCTGAAAAATGCCACTTGTCAAAAATTAATTTAAAAATTTTTATTTTTTAAAACAATAATTGAAATTATAACAGATTTTTCACTTTTTAGTCAATATAACTTTCTACGTAGCAAAAATATCTATTTATTAATAAAGTTCGTGATCCGGTAATTTGTTCGCAGTTTAAAACTTTAAAGTTAGTTGTCTGCTTTTTTGTTTCTTAAATTTAAAAAAATTTCTTTTTAAATTTTTTCAATTCTAGAATTAATGAATTGAAAATCATCGAATTATTCCAAAGAATTTTATCAAAAAATTTGACAATAATAGTATTCCGCCTAAAAATGATATCAAATTCTCATGAAGAAGTTTATTTAAATTTTTTAAAAAATTTTCTTTTGAAAAAATTCAAAATTCTTTTTAAGAATTTCTCTGAATTTTCTTTAAACTAATAGAGTTTATTTAAAAAATTTAATTGAAAATTTTCAAAACAATTGAATTTTATCAAGAAGAATTTAATTAAAATTGTATGAAAAATAAATGATTTCTTGCGAAGAACTTTGTTACTATTTATAAAAATAATTGAATTGTTCCGAAGAATTTGTTAAAATTTTAGAAAATAAATGAATTTCATGTTAAATATTTGAAGATTAAAATTCTTTCGAAAAATTCTATTAAAATTGTTTTTTTGAAAATAATTAAATTTCTGCAAAGGATTTTACTATTTGCAACCATAAATAAATTATTGCAAAGAATTTTACTATTTGTAAAAACAATTGAAAGGCTTCAAAGAATTTATTAAAATTTTCAGAAATAATCAAATTGTTATGAAGAATTTTATAGAAATAATTGAAAATAATTTTTTTTTCTTTTTTATAAATATTTGGACAATATAATTGAATTATTTATAAAGAATTTAAAAATTCTTGTTGAAATAGAATTCTATGGAAATTTTTAAAAATAATTAAATTCTTTCGTGTTATTCTATTTAAATTGGATTAAAAATAATTTAATTCCTTTAAAGAATTTTAGTTTTTATAAAAATAATTGAATTGTTTCGAAGAATTTATTAAAATTTTAGAAAATATGTGAAATTTATGAAAATATTTAAAAATATTTCAATTCATTCGAGGAATTTAATTAAAATTGTTTTTAAAATAATTGGATTTTTGTAAAGATTTTAATACTTTAAAAAATAATTGAATTGTTTAGAAGAATTTATTAAAATTTTAGGGAATATTTTAATTCTTTTGTGAAATTCTATTAAAATTTTAAAAATATGAACAGTAATAATAATTAATTTTGTAGTTAATAAGCGAATTTTTTTAATTTTGAATATGAAATTATTTTATAAATTAATATTTGAAAATAAAAAATTTTGTAATTTCCATAACAACAAATTGAATAACAAGTTCCGCGCGTAACATTTGCTAGTTAATTTATAAAATTTAATTTTTAAAACAATTAAAATTACAACAGATTTTTCACTTTTTAATCAATTTTCATTCAATTTTGACTAAATTCCTCAAGAAAAAAAATTTACAATTATTCTTAAAAAATTTATTCAAATTCGTCAAAAGAATATAAGTATTTAAAAATTTTGATGGTAAAATTCTCCTGGTAATTCTCCTGGAGTTTATTAGTAAAAATTTATTTTTGAAAAATTATTGTGCAAGTTAACAAAATTGTTTATTTTAAAATATGAATTTTGTTTAATAATTTGAAATTCAAACTTTTAAAAAATTCAATTATTAACTTATTTACTGATTAATTGTTCTTTTTTTATTAATTTCGGAAATTTAAATAAATCCTTCGAAACAATTCAATTACAATTGTAATTAGTAAAGTCCATAATGGAAAACTACAATTATATTAAAAAATTTTGTATATTTTTCAATTTCACGAAAGAATTCAATTATTCTTAATTTCTTTATAAAGTTTACCCAAAGAATTCAATTTAATTAATTTAATTAACATTTTTTTCTAAAAATTGTAATAAATACTTGCAATTTTATTTTTTTTAAATAGACAAATTTTTGCCAATATTGCAAACATTGTAATTTTTTTAAATAGTCAAATTTTTGCCAATATTGCAAACATTGTAATTTTTTTAAATAGTCAAATTTTTGCCAATATTGCAAACATTTTAATTATTATTTAATAAATTTCGTAAAAATTTTTTTTTAATTTCTTTATAAAATTTGTCAGAAGAATTCAATTACTTCCTAAAATTTAAATAAATCTTTCAAAACAATTCAATTAATTTTTGTATAGTAAAATCTTTGCGAAAATTCAATTATATTTCATATATTACGTTGTGAAAGAATTTAATTTTTAGCTTCATTTGCTATAAAATTTGTCAAAATAATTAAACTATTTTCTAAAAATTAAATAAATCTTTCGAAACAATTTAATTTTATTTATTATTTTCAACTAGTTTTTTTTTGGAAAATTCAAGTATTTTTATACAAAATTTTGATGTAATAATTTTCATTAAAAAATTTTGAAAATAATTTAATTCTTTCGTGAAATTTTATTAAAATGATTAATTAAAATAATTTAACTCCTGCGATTTTAAAATATGTGAAATATTATTATTATTATTATTATTATTATTATTATTATTATTATTATTATTATTGTTATTATTGTTATTATTGTTATTATTATTATTATTATTATTATTATTATTTGCGATGAATTTTACTGTTTATAAAAATATTTGAAATATGATTTTTCAATTAAAATTTCAAAAAAAAATTACTTTTGTATTCTATAAGTTAATTTTTACATTTTGAATCTGAAATTATTGAAAAATTGATGTTTATTTTTGAAAATGTAAAATTTTTCAGATTGCAAAATAATGAACGGAAAAGCAACATATTTACGGTAGTAATTAATAATTATCATATTTATTATTATAATAAAAAAAGTACAAAAGTTGTAATTTATTACAAAAAAAATTTTTTTTTCCATCTGTCTCTATATCTAAATTCAGCTTTTCTATAAAAAAAGTGATGAAAATATTATAGTAGAAGTATTTTCAAAGTATGTGAATAGAAGAAAGAGAAAGAATAGAGTCTAAGTGAAGTACTTTTTGCCGACCGAAAGCAACTTTGAGCACTGAGAAGCTTTATGTTGGTAGACATTATATGACAATCTGTCAAAAGCAATTCGGCTTTTATATCAGAAGAAAGCTTAGGTACAAAAACAAAAGTTTATCTTCGTCTCTTTTTCACCTCATTCATACCCTTCATTGTGAATTTAAGCATCAAATTTTTCAGTATGTTAATTTTTTACCTTCCACAGAAACGAAAATAAATATTTTTAAAAATAAAATTAATAATAATAATAATAATAATAAAATAATAATTTGTGACGCGCTCCGAAGAAAGGTACCTAAGAAGCAAAAAATTTGAGGTTATGTTTTTAATTTTTCAAGTAAAAATACAGAAATAAAATCAATTATTAATGAAAAATTATTGATCTTTAAGTATTCATTATATTCGAAATATTCAATAAAAATTAGTTTCAAATTCAAATAATTAAAAATAGACTTTTAATCAAGAGAAATCTAACACGACCCTAACCTATAATTCGTTTGCTTCTTAGGTACCTTTCTTCGGAGCGCGTCACATTTAATAATTAAATTAAATTAATTAAATTAATTTAATAATTAAATATTAATAATTTTTAAAATAAATATTTTTTTTAGAAACGAAACACAATTTTCTTTTTCAAATCGCAAAAAAATTTCGAAATTTGGGGCAAAAATTAAATTTAAAAAATAAAAAAAAATTCTTTAAATAAAAAAATAAATAAAAAGTATCAAAAAATAAAAAAAATATAATCCGTTCTGCCATAAATATTAAGAAGGAATTTTTAACGTTCATACCGATAAATAGTTTGAATTAAATAAAAACTTCCTTTATCTAAAATATGTTAACACTGAAATGCAAACATTACGAAAAATTTAAATTTTAAATGAAAACAACTTAAAGCAGTAAAAAGTGAAGTGCAAAAAAATGTTCCGATAACCCTTTGGTGGGAATTTTTAATTCAAACACAACTGTTATGTCATAGGATAAGAAATATGTTTCTGCGCAAACAATTACAAGGAAGAATTTCAGTTTTGAAAATTTTTATTTTGAAAAATTATTTTTCAATTAAACATAATTTTGATATTCAATACATAATAAATTTGACTCAATAAAAAAATATGTTTAATTCAATGAAAATTATGTTTAATTCAATTATTATAAAATATATTTAATTAATAATATTAAATAATAATATTAATAATATAATATTAATAATAATAAAAAATTAAATAAATATAATAATAATAATAATAATTAATAAATATTTTTATTAATATTTTTGACTATGTTTAATTCAATAAAAATTATGTTCAATTCAATTATAAATTATATTTAATTCAGACATATTTTTGACCAATGTTTAATTCAATAAAAATTATGTTCAATTCAATTATAAATTATATTTAATTCAGACATATTTTTGACCAATGTTTAATTCAATAAAAATTATGTTCAATTCAATTATAAAATATATATTTAATTCAAACATATTTTTGACTATACTTATTTTTGAATTAAAAAATTTTTTTCTCAATGTACGAACGCCTTTATTTGATGGGAAAAAATAATGTAATTTGAAGTAAATTTTAAACTTTGAAATTTAAGAATTTTTAAAAAGTATAACACTTTTTAAAATTCAATTATTTTCGATATAATAAATTTTCTTCGTGCTACTTGACAAAAAAATCCTATTCTGATTTCTCCAATAAGGCATTTGACGTGGTTGATGGTTTTACTTTTGTGACAAAACTAGAATATAATTATATGGATTTTCGTGATAACATACTTTCTTTAATTGGATCTTACCTTTCTGGTACACTTCCTTCATCTCACTCGGAGCGTATAAATTTCACATTTTTTACATCCTCCATATAGTCGCAGATCTAACCAACCAAATAAGGTTCTTTACTCGATCTTTTTAACTCATTAAACTTTTTTTTTTATTATAAAGACAAAAAAAATTTAATTACATACTTTATTTTTAATTTAAAAATCCTTATAAAATTTAATTATACTTTATATAGTTTATTTTTAATTAAAAATTCCTTCTAAAATTTAATTATATTTTACAATTTTTTTATAAATAAATAAATAAATATTTTTCACTAAATTTCATCTCTCTAAATAAATTATTATTTTTCATAATTTTCCGAATGTTCTTCTAAAATTTTGTTTTAGAATTTAATACAAAAATGATGAATACAAGATACAAATGTTTGCTGAAAATCGATTATGTTCAAAAATTAAAAAAATTCTCGTCAAAATTTCAATTATTTATTTATTTATTTATTATTCACATCTTATCTTAATTATCTTTAAAAAATAATTGACTTTTTCTTTAAAAATAAAATTAGTTTCCTTCAATAATAAAATTCAATTATTTATTTATTATTTAGATCATATCTTAATTATCTTTAAAAAATAATGAACTTTTTCTTTAAAAATAAAATTAGTTTCCTTCAATAATAAAATTCAATTATTTATTTACTTATTATTTACATCATATCTTAATTATCTTTAAAAAAATAATGAACTTCTTCAAAAATAAAATTATTTTTTCTTCAATAATAAAATTCAATTATTTTCATAAATAATAAAATTCGTCGTGAGATTTCAATTATTTGTGACACAATTTTTTTTAGAAATTGCTCGATTTTTTTCAATTCCCCGAAAAAATCATTTTTTGAAAAAATGTTTTCTGTTAATTAAAAAATTAAAAATTAAAAAACTTGACAGAAATTCAACTATTTACAAATTTTTTCTAAATTTCTACGTAATAATTCACAAACTTTCCTAAATTAATAAAAACTTTTATCGCGATTCAATTATTTGCATAAATAATAAAACGAATTCAATTATTATTTAAAATTTTGTTTCATAAAATTCTGTTTAAAAATTCAATTTAGAGAAACATTTATTTATTTATTCAACAAGTTTTCAACTTTCTGCAATTTTAAATAATTAGCTTCTCGTAAAATTTTCTAATAAAAAATTTGTTCTAAAAAAATTATTTCAGTTTAAATTGCAGATAATGTTTAAATATTAAAGTCGTATATCGTAATCAGCATGAATTTTTACAGAAATAATAATTGTTTTTTTGAAAAAGTTTAATTGGATTTTTTTTCAAATTATTTTCTTTCTTCACAATAAATCCATTATTTTTGTAAAATGTAAATAATAAAAATTTTTAGACAGATTCAATTATTTTCATAAACAATAAAATTCTTTTTTGGAATTCAATTATTTTCATATATAAATAATAAAATTCATCTGAGAATTTCAATTATTCAAGAATTCAAAAATTTCGGAATAATCGAAATTTCGTAAAACTGAATTTTGAACAAATAAATTTGAAAATTGTCAAAAAAAAAATTGAAATTATTTCAAGTATTTATTTTCCAAATATTTAATAATTGAAGAATTTCCGAATAATCAAAATTTCGTAAAACTGAATTAAAAATTAAACAAGCAGATTTAAAAATTTTCCAGGAAGTTTTGCAAAAATTTTTTAAAAATAATTTTAAAATAATTTAAAAATAATTTTAAAAATAGTCTATTTTTTCGTTTTGAAGAATTGTAATAAGATTTTTAAAATTGTATTAAAAATAATTAAAAACCTGTGAAGAATTTTATTATTTAGGAAAATAATTGAATTCTTGCAACGAATTTTTATTGCATTTTTATTTAAATTATGAAATTCTGGTGAAAAATATTGTTATGTTTATAAAAATAATTCAATTCTTGCAAAAAAATTTATTAAATTTATTGACAATAATGAGCAGTTATAATTAATTATTTACTTAATAAGTAATAAAAATTTAATTTGCTCAAGAAATATAGTTTAAAAATAAAACTATAATTACGATCACTAACTTTTTTTTTGATTATTTTCGAAAAATTAAAAAAAAATTCTTTAAAAGAATTCAATTATTTTTATGTAAAATGTAAAGAAATTTGAATTATTTCCAAATATTTTAATTATTTGTTTATAAAAATTCAATTTTGAAACAATCGAATTGAAAAATTTCAACAATTTTATTTTTCAGAATTTAAAAAAAAAATTTGCGAGAATTCAATTTTAATAAAAAATTTAAAGTGTTTTTTTTAAATCAACTAATAAAAATTTTAATTGTTAATCTTTTTTTTTTTTTTTTTAAATTGAATACAGAATGTGACTATATAAAATTCAATTATTTATCAATTATTAAATGAAAATACTTTGAAAAATCCATTTGTTAAAAATAAGTTTCTAATGAAATTCTTTTTATTTTTTATTTTATTTGTTTATTTATTTATTTTTTTATTTTCAGTTGAATTTCAAAAAAATTCTGTTAATTTGATATTTTCTAAAAATTTTTGCACACACTGTGTTTGAATTAAAGAGACTGACTTTTTACTATCAAAAATTAATTATTTTTAATTAATTCCCGGGAGTACAGTACAAATATCAATAAAAATTGAAATAAAAATCGAGCTTTTAAAAACAAATTGAGACAATAAATTTTTAATTTGGTGAAAAAATTCTCGTCTTGGCATAAAATTTACGCCATTTTCATACTCGGGTGGATAATGTGCGCGTGACCTTGGAATTATCCAGTGTGATACATATTCTCGTTGGCTGATCATCGTAATGCATTAAACAGAGCGGTTAGAAAACTTGGTTTCATTCAAAGAAATACATACCAGACAAAAAAAAATTAACAATTTAAATCACATTTCTTGCCTCAGATTAGATTAATCATCTTGAAATTTGTTTTCATATAGTTTTATATTTTATATTTTAATTTTTTTTGTATTTTATATTTTTATATTTCTATATTTCTATATTTTTATATTTTTATATTTTTATATTTTTATATTTTTATATTTTAATTTTTTTTATATTTTATATTTTATATTTCTATATTTCTATATTTCAATATTTTTATATTCTTATATTTTTAAATTTTTATATTTTTATTCTTTTATTTTTTTATATTTTCTATATTTCATATTTCTATATTTTGTATATTTTATATTATTTTATAATTTATTTTTTTATTATATTCTATATTTTAATACTGTATACTTATTACATTCGATCCAAGACTAGAGTCTGTATTAATTAAATACGCTCATATTTCAAGAATTAATAAAATTTTTTTCATCACATTTAAAAAATGAGAATCTAATAACTTTTTTATTAATTATAAAAAGTGTAATTCGAAGGTGACTTTTCCATTTTGTCGGAAAAAAAATTCCAAATTTAATTTTAAATTTTTTCCGATTAATATAATAGACACCCTGCGCTCGGTTTCATTAATTCTTAAAGAACTAAATTTATTCAAGAATGAAGACGGAATAATTGCTTCTTTATAAAAAAATTAATCGCTGATAATATCGATTTCCAATAATCCATTAAATTTTTTCAATTGAATTTTAACTTTTGTTCGCAGTTTTAAAGTTGAAAGAGAAACTTTTAAATTATTTTAACACAACCTGAACATTAATTTCATCAATTTATAGTTATATATATATATATATATATATATATATATATATATATATATATATATATATCTATATATATATAAGAACCAAAAGATTTTAAATTGTTAATAAAATGTTAATATTTCAAGGGGCTATAATTCCTCTAAATTCAATTGAAAGTTAATTTCTGAAAAGAATATTAATAAAATGTACGAAAATAAAAAGTTTATTTTTTCTCTAAAAATTGAATTCTCATAAAGAATTTTACTAATATTGTTAATATTTTCTAATAATGTCTAATTGAATTTTTTTGAAAAGTTTTACTAAAATTGACATTGAAAATTAATAAATTCTTGAAATGCAGAAAATTTTTTAAAATAATTAAAAAGCTAAGAATTTTATTAATATTGAAAATAGTTTATACTTGCGAAGAATTTCATTTTTTATGACAACAATAACAATAACAATAATGAATAATTTATTCTTTTAGTTCACTTATTTTTTTTTTTTAATGTTAATAAAATTTGTAAAAATTTACATTTTTCGAAGAATTTACTAAAAAAATAGTATTGAAAATAATTGAAAACCTGTGAAGAATTTTATTATTTAGAAAAACAATAGAAATCTTGGAAAATTTTTTTCAAAATTTTGGTTTTTTTAGTGTTTTTAACTAAAATTCTTCTATAAATCCATTATTTTTAATAATTAAATATATTGCGTTAAAAAATGTTTATAGTACTTTCAAAAGAATTTGAATTATTAAATTGTTTTCAATAAGGCAACTTTAAAAATTTTTTTAATTAAATTCGTTGAAAATTGAAATTTTCTGTGAATTTAAATTTAAATCTTTTAAAGTTGATTTAGTTGTAAAAATTGTAAACTTATTTTTTTCGAAATATTGAAGTTAAATTATTGAAAATTAAATTATTTTCTAAATAATAATTTTATGATAGTTTTTGATTTTTAGTTGTAAAAATTGTAAACTTATTTTTTCGAAATATTGAAGTTAAATTATTGAAAATTAAACTATTTTCTAAATAATAATTTTATGATAGTTTTTGATTTTCATTTATAAAAATTGTAAGCTTATTTTTTCGAAATATTGAAATTAAATTATTGAAAATTAAATTATTTTCTAAATAATAATTCTATGATAGTTTTTGATTTTTAGTTATAAAAATTGTAAACTTATTTTTTCGAAATATTGAAGTTAAATTGTTGAAAATTAAACTATTTTCTAAATAATAATTTTACGATAGTTTTTGATTTTTTTGCAGAAAGTTAGTAAATAGCAACAATTATTTGATTAAAAATAATTTAAATATATAATAATTTTACTTTCAAACCGCAAAATTTCCATGATTTAACAAATTCGGAGAAGGGAATTTTTTTAAAAATTGTGTTACAAAGGCAAAAAACAAAAAAAAACAGAAGAAGCCCATTTTTTTACTTTCAGCGAAATAAAATTTTCGTTTTTCTTCTGTTGGATTTTTATATTGTACAGAATTAAAATAAAGTTTATCGCGCAAGAAGATAATTTTTCTTAATAAATGCAGAAGAAAATTAATCATAAATAAATAAATAAAATAAAGTAAATAAAATAATTAAAATAAATAAATAAAAAAAGTTATAAAAATAAATAAATAAATAAATAATTAAAATAAATAAATAAAAAAAATTATTAAAATAAATAAATAAAAAAAAATATTAAAATAAATAAATAAAAAAATTATTAAAATAAATAAATAAAAAAATTATTAAAATAAATAAATAAATAAAATAATTAAAATAAATAAAATAATTAAATAAAAGGTGTGCCTGCAATTTGAAATTTTTCATCTTTAAAACTGAAAATCGTCCTCTTTACGCAGATTTGACCGCATGAACACTCGCATTTGAAGAGGTTATGTCACTAGATACAATAATCATCAAGTAGGTCATCCACAATATTTGTGCAAAAATTTGAACATTTTTTTTTAATTCTTCCACATAATAAAAAGACTTTTGAAAATATTATTGAGTGATTCGTCAAATCCTTTTCAATCGCTGCCAGGGAAAGTCGCAGAAAAGTTGCGCGCGCGGATATCGACCCTTCATTCCTGACAGTTAATTTTTCGCTGTTTTCAGGACGAAGACAGCATGTGTACCTTCTTAGAAAGTACAATTAGATCATTGCAAAATTCTCGCAATTCCACCACAAAAATTATTTTTAACAAAACTTTTCATTTACATATTTGAACCGTTCAACTATAAAATATTCAATTTTTTTCACTAAATTCATTTTTCTGACTTAATTTCCCCCCCCCCCCCCCCCCCCCCCCCCCCCCCCCCCCCCCCCCCCCCCAAAAAAAAGAAGGCGATAAAAAATATTATAAAACAGTGCCATATGATAAAAATGTGCAGGGAAAGAAAAATTTTTTTCTCATGGAATTTTTAATTTTTTACCGCTATAATAGTGAGAAAAAAAAGATCAGAAGAGATCGAAAAAAATTGATATCGAAAAGAAATGAAAGCAGAAAATAAATAAAAACACTTATTGTGCAGAAAAAGGATTTTTATTAAACACTCTTATATATATATACGTGTATAAAAAAGGAAATGAATGTAGAATTAATATTCAGTACATACTTTTAAGTGGCAGTATTTTTCTTTCAAGAGAAAGAGGAAAAAGGTTCGATTTTCGTGTTTTACAAGTTTCTTACACTTTTTTTTTCGTTCATATGTCACCCATTATTGTTACATCGAGAGTTTGGCGTGTCGCGAAAGGTTTTTTGGATTCACACATATCCTTAGGGGGGATTCCCTTTCAGTTGGATTTGTTGCAAAACACGAACTTGAAATGTTTAGTGGCTTTGGCTCTCGTGAAGACTGCATGTGAGTAGTACAGGGTCACTCCACTAGGCGGCAGTATTTTTTAGTGTAACCCCTACCCGAAGTTCAGGGACGTATTGGAAAACATCGTCCGCAGACGTGGAAATAAAATATGTCAATCTTTCCCCCAAGCACGATTCGGCGAATTGCGAATTCGATCAAAAATATTTCTCATACAATTGAGGAGTAATTTTTCAAAAGTTGATAAATCCATTTTTTAAAAAAAAATTAAGATATAAGCACATATTTAAAGTATTAAAATCCTTAGAAATCCATTTATCACTATGTTCAATTTAAGAAAAAAAATGTATTAATAAAGAATTTTTAGTTTAAAAAATATTTTCGCCTAACCTTGATGACTTTTCATTTTTATCTTCTTATTAGAAAAAATTATCAAAATTAAAAATTTTAAAATATACTTTAAATTTATAATTACAATAGAATTTAATTGAAAATATAGCACTTTAAATAGAAAAAATATTTAAAAATTAATAATTTATTACAATTTTTCTAAATTAAAGATAATTTTAATGGTTATGTGAGAATTGTCATTTGTTTAACATTCTCGAAATGACAAAATTTGGATTTATCAGGTTTTGAAAAGTTACTCCTCAATTTTATTCTATTAAGGATTGACCAAGGAGTGGTGAGGGGCAAGAGGATTGTTGTCATTACTCCAAAGTAAAATCTTGCATGATTGCAACTTCCAAAAAAAATTTTCAATTTCGTAATTTTAATGAAAAAACCTATATGTTTATTTTATTAAAAGGAAAAAATATTCAAAAAAGATGTGAAAATTAATGCTAAAATTTGTTTAATACTTATATAATTTTAAAAAATATATTTAATTAATTTTTTGAAATTGGGTTAAAAATCATCATACTCGACTTGTGGTTGGTACGACTGGTATTATATTGTCAGACGTAACCTTAAATTTTTTAGTTTTTTGAACACGAAAATTATGCGATAAAATGTAAAATATAATCATTACAAAAGAAACATGAAAATTATCAACTTATTAATGAGGAATATTGTTAACATCAAGTGTAGAGATGAAATTTGTATTTTTTTGAGGTTGTGTTGTTGCGATGTTGCCACATTTTCATCTGTTTTTATTATTGCTTTGAAAACAAAAATTAAAATAATTTATTCATTAAATCTGTATGGTAAACATTCTCTAAACTTTGCTATTTTTAACTTTTTGACATTGTCTATCTGTACAAAAAATCACAGACTTTTCTCTCATTTCCTTCAAACTTTTTTTAAGATTTATCTAAGCTCCCATAAGAGGCCGCATGTTAAATTGCAAATTTATTTATATTTTTTTTAAATCTACGTGGTAAATAATTCTGAAAAAAATCATATGTTTCTAAAATAATCGAAAGAACAAACTGTGAAATTTTCGAAAGTTTCTCTCATTTCCTCAATTTACAGGTGACAATCCTTAAAAATTTCTTTATCCGAATTCACACAGGACAGTAAGAAGGCATCAAATGTTTTTCAAGAAAAGGTGACAGGTGGAAATTCAATTTATCCGAACGTTTGTTATTTATTTATCAATAGTCAAAATTTTTAAGAAAATTCTTGTAAAATATATAAATTATTTTCTTTAAAAATAAAAAAATGACACAATTTGTTTATAAAAATGTTACTTTGTCAATTTTTTAATTGAATTTCACTAAAGGATAATTCAGTAACATTTTTTAAATTTTTAATAAAATTTTTCGAAAAAATTCATTTATTTTTCAAACTTCTAATAAATTCTTAGAAGCAATTCAATTATTTTTAAAAATATGGTAAAATTTATTATTCACAAGAATTGAATAATTTCTATAAATAATAAATTTTTTCACAGGAATTCAATTGTACTCAAAAACAATTTTAAAAAACTTTAACAATAACGTATTTTATTCTAATTTTTAACAGAAGCGATTATTTTAAAAACTTTAGAGAAATTCTTCGAAAACTTCAATTACTTTTAAAATTTTCAATCTAAATTATTAAAAAAATGCAATTATTTAAAAAAAATCCAATGAAATTTTTCAAAATAATTTAATCTGGATTTCGAAAATGTTTAATAAAATTCTTCATAAGAATTTAATTTTTTTAGTGATAATAAAGTTCTTCAAAGGAAAGCAATTATTTTGAATTAAATTTTAGTGAAATTTCCCAAAGGAATACAATTATTCAAAAAAATATTAATAAAATTCAATTATTTTCAAAAATTCAAATAAAATTCTTCGGAAAAATTGAATTATTTTTTTAAATTATAAAATTAAATTTTAATTTTAATGCATAAGAGAAATTCAGTTATTTTTTTAATGTATTTAAATAAAAATGCTCAACAGAATACATTTATTCTCAAAAATATTTAATAAATGTTTTCGATTGAAGACAATTATTTTGAAAATTTTTAAAAACTTTCTTTCAAAACATTCAATTATTTTCAAATACTATGTTAAAATTAAAATAATTAAAAATTAAATGAAAAATATTTGAAATTCTGCGATGAATTTTATGATTTTTGAAAATAATTGAATTCTTAGAAAGAATTTTTTTGATTCTAAAAAGAATTGAATTCTTAGAAAGAATTTTATTGATTCTAAAAAGAATTGAATCTTTGTAAAACTTTTTCTTATTTATATGGAAATAATGGAATTATTGTGGAGAATGAAAATATAAAAAATTTGTAAATATAATTGAATTGACGACAATTTTTCAAAAATAATTGAATTTCTAAAAAGAATTTTATTGATTCTAAAAGGAATTGAATCTCTGTAAACTTTTGTATTATTTATAAGAAAATAATGGTATATTATTGAGAAAGAAGAAAATAAAAAAAATTTGTAAATAATTGAATTGACGACAATTTTTTCCAAAAAACAATTTTATTATTTATAAAAATATTTGAATTATTGTGGAAATATTTCTAAAAAATATTTGAAAATAACTGAATTCCTGTGAAATTTTTTTATTATTTATGAAAATAATTAAATGTTCGTCTAGAATTTTATCAAAATTATTTCTTAGTGAGTAATTGAGTTAATTTGGAAAATTTTACTTTTAAATAGTGGATATTGAAAATCATTAAATTGAGGAAAATTTTTTAAAAGAATTGAAACTTTGCGAAGAATTTTGTTAAAAATTTTTTTGAAAATACTTGAATTTCAAAGAAGAATTTTTAATTTTTGAGTAATTTTATTCTTTCCCGGAATAATTTTTTATTATGAAAATAATTGTGTTTTGCAATGAATTTTATAAGACCGCCTGAATATAATTTAATTTCGCCAATGAATTTTACTGTTTTTGAATTTAAAAAAAAATATCGAAGAGAATACATAAAAAAAATGTTTTTTAAATAATTCAAATAAATTTTTTTTTCAGTGTAACTATACCATTTTTGAGATCTTTTTTTAAAATTTGACTTTTTATTTGTTACAGGTAACAAGAAACTTTGCGAATAATTTTGTTAAAAATTTTTTGAAAAATATTTGAATTTCAAAGAAGAATTTTTAATTTTTGAGTAATTTTATTCTTTCCCGGAATAATTTTTTATTATTAAAATAATTTTGTTTTGCAATTAATTTTGATAATAACGCCTGAATATAATTTAATTTCGCCAATGAATTTTACTGTTTTTGAATTTAAAAAAAAAATATCGAAGAGAATACATAAAAAAAAAAAATGTTTTTTTAAATAATTGATTTTTTGGAAAGAATTTTAATATTTAATAATTTAGTTTAAATTCTTCCATACGATTTTTTTGACTCTTCTTTATTTTTAATCGACTAAAGATACATTTTTAAAGATTATCCACAAAAAAAGGGATGAAGGGGGAAAGGAGAAGGAGGGGGGGGGGTGAAAAAGAGATAGAAAATTGTCGACATGGTACGCATAAACGACCCCATTATGATTATTGGCACAAAAAAATAATAAATATATTAATCTTTGATATCCAGATATCAAGCGCTGTAATATTTTTCTTTTAATTCGCCTTTTTGAATAATAAAATTTTTTTACACGCGCACGACATTGACATTACAAATTTTGCTTCAAGCCTATAATCTAAGCGAGTCTTCTCCATGTTTGACGCAATGTTTAAACTTTTTCATTATATAGGAATATTATGTATATTCTTTCCGCGGCAGCCTTTGAAGTCCAAAGCGATTGCACCGGATATCCGTCGACAAAGGGATGCCATTGCATTTGATACCCATCATGACATCGCAACGAAACCAGATGCAATCAAATAAAGCAAATTTTCATTCTTTATGCACATTTGTTCTTTTTTTTTACTTCTTTTCTTGCAAAACTTATTACAATCAAATTAAGAATCAACAATATAGGGTGAAAGTTTTTTTTTCTTTTTTTTGAAACGAGAAGCTTATTTTTTGTTCTTTCAAACGAAACGACATCTGTCGTTATTTTTAATATTCAAGTATTTTCAAAATTCAAATATGTTGAAAAATGGAAAAAATGCTATTATCTAATTTGCAACATCAAAAAAAAATTTTCAATTTCGTAATTTTAATCAAAAAACCTAAATATTTATTTTATTAAAAAGAAAAAAAACATTAAAAATAGGTGTGAAAATTAATGTTAAAATTTGTTTATTAATATTTGTATATTAAAACATACACCCAGAGAAAAATATTATTTAAACCAAATGTATTTTGTTTGACTTAAATAAACGTATATTTGTCTCAGAACTAACTAGACTTTTTATTTGTTTAAAATAAAATTTTTATTTGACATACATAAAACATATATTTGAGTTAAATAAAATTTTATTTAAACCAAATAAAATTTATTTCAAACAAATAAAAAGTCTAGTTGGTTCTGAGACAAATATACCATTTCTCTGGGTGTATGTGACGCGCTCCGAAGAAAGGTACCTAAGAAGCAAAAAATTTGAGGTTATGTTTTTAATTTTTCAAGTAAAAATAGAGAAAGAAAATTAATTATTAAAATAAAAATTATTGACCTGCAAGTTTTGCGTGCGATTGAATGAAAATTGTGAGCAGTGAAAAAAACAGCGTTCAATGTTTTTTTGTGCAACATAATTAGCAACGGTTTACAGAAAATATTGAAGCAAAAGGCAAAGCAAAACCCTTGAGCTTTTAAGGGTGAACTCGAGAATATTTGTGCATAAAAGAGCTTATCGGTCACTTGTCCTGCTTTAAAAATAAAAACAGATTTCAAAAAAGAAAAAAAAAGAAAAAAATAACATTAATAGGAAGCTGTGAGTGAAGCCACCGTCGCAGGTCTATAATCTCGAGGCTTTACCTTACGATCGAAGGCTTATTAAGACTAAGTGTCACTTTTGCAAGCTATGCCATTTTCTCCCCCTCGCTCTCTATACACCGAAAAACTACTTATCTCTTACTTGCTCTCAAGCTTTTCCGGAATTTATTAGTTTTATCGAACATTGAAAAGAAATGGGCTGATTTCTATAGCCATCAATGGAGCGCGAACTTTACTCTTGAAAAAACCATTTAGATTTCTTTATATATCTAGTAAATAAAATAGGAACTTAATTCGTCCGAAGCATATTTTCGCTTCTTTCGTGTGCGGCTTGTTAAAAACCATCGTTTCATTTATTTGGCAAAAGAAAATTTGGTTCAACATATTTTCAAAATCGATTTGCAAGTCAATTTTATTAAAATTTCGAGTACTTCAATTGTTTAAATAAATTTTTTAAAAATTATCTTCAAAATTTCCCTTCTGTTAAAAAATAATAAAATTCTTTGCCGAAATTAAATTATATTCAGGTGTTCTTATAAAATTCATTGCAAAATTCAATTATTTTCATAAATAAAAATTTTAATCGAAAAAATTAAATTATTCAAAAAAAAATTCTTTACTGAAAAAAAAATTTATTTGATTCAAATAACCGATTATTTGACTATTATCAAATAAATATTTACTTAAATCAAATAATTTTCATTTGAATCAATTAAATAGTATTTGCTTCTAATACTGAAATATTAGCTTCAAATACTGAAATATTTGATTCAGATACAGTTTGATTGATTCAAATAAAAATTATTTGATTGAAGTAAATATTTATTTGATAATAGTCAAATAATCGGTTATTTGAATCAAATAAATTTTTTTTCAATGTTCGAAAATTCAATTACTTTAAACAATTTTCCTGAGTTTAATGATTTTCAATATCTATACTATTTAAAAGTAAAATTTTCCAAATTAATTCAATTTTACCCGCTAAGAAATAATTTTGATAAAATTCTAAACAAACATTTAATTATTTTCATAAATAATAAAATTTTCTCAGGAATTCAGTTATTTTCAAATTTTTTTAGAAATATTTCCACAATAATTCAAATATTCTTATAAATAATAAAATTGTTTTTAGAAATTCAATTGTTTTTGAAAAATTGTAGTCAATTCAATTATTTACCAATTTTTTTTATTTCCTTTCTTCTCAATAATTCCATTATTTCCATATAAATAAGAAAAAGTTTTACAGAGATTCAATTCTTTTCAGAATCAATAAAATTGTTTTTAGGAATTCAATTATTTTCAAAAATCCATAAAATTCATAGCAGAATTTCAATTATTTTTAATTTAATTTTCAATTATTTTAATTTTAACATAGTATTTGAAAATAAATGAATGTTTTGAAAGAAAGTTTTTAAAAATTTTCAAAATAATTGTATTCAATCGAAAACATTTATTAAATATTTTTGAAAATTAATGTATTCTATTGAGATATTTTATTAACATACAATTAAAAATAATTAAATTTTACTATTTAACAAAATGACTTAATTTTTCCAAAGAATTTTATCAGAATTTTCGAAAAAAATTAATATTTTTCTAAATAATTGTATTCTTTCAAGAAATTTTATTATTTATTTATTTTTAACTTATCTATTTTCTTTAACAATTTTGATTGAAAATTTTAAAAGCACTTGAATTTTATGAACATTTTCGTAAATAATAAAATTGTTTAAAAAATTTCAGTCAATTCAATTAGTTGCAAATTCATTTTATCTAATTTCTTCTCAATAATTAAATTATTTTCATAATATAAATAATACAAATTTTTAGAGTGATTTAATTCTTTTCATAATAATCAACAAAATTTCTTTTTCGGAATTCAATTATTTTCATATAAATAATGAAGATCGTCGCAGAATTTCAATTACATTTCATTCAAGAATTGTAGAATAATTGAAATTTCATAAAATTGAATTTTGCATTAATGAATTTAAAAAATTGGTTCAATAAAAATTGATATTATTTCAAGTTTTTATTTTTTAAATATTTAATAATTGAAGAATTTCCGAGGGATTGATTCTTTTCAAAATTGAATTGCAAACAAGTGGATTTGTTAATTCTCTAGAAAGTTTTACAAAAATTACAAAAACATTAACTGATGATTGTTCATTTTTTTTCGAAAAATTGTAATAAGATTTAAAAAAATTAATTACATTTTTCGAAGCATTTATTATAAAAATAATTTTTAAAAAATACTTGAAAAACTGTAAAGAATTTTATTATTTAGCAAAATAATAGAAATTTTGGGTAAATTTTTAAAAAATTTTGTTCAATAATTAAATTTTGGAGAAGAGTTGATTTATTAAAATTTTGACAAAATTTTATTGCAAATTTTAACAATAATTGAATTTTACAGAAGAATTTTTTTATTTATAAAGATAATTGAAATTTTTTGAAGTGTTTCAACTTAATTGAATTTCTGCGAAGAATTTTATTATAGATTTGAAAATAATTTAAGTTTGGAGAAGAAATTTATTACTTTTTTTTTTAGAATTTTACCAAAAAAATTTTTTAAATTTAAATTAAATTTTTTTTTTTTGAATTCTCGTATTTTCTGAAAGTTACATTTTTTATGTCTCGATTAATTTTACAAAATCTACTCTTTAATAATTATTATCAATTTCCATAGTGAAAATTTAGCACTTATTTATCATTTTTAAAAGAAAATTAAATAATTTTATTCAACTTAATTTACGTAATAACTAAATTACTTTCATCTCCGAAGCCTTTTTAACATGTCTCCAATAGGACTTCTACAATAAAATTAAATTTTCATGCTTTTTTTCAAATTCTCAGAAATTTTTTAAAAATATCGTCAGAAAGTACAATGTTTTTTCTATCATTATGTGCATTTTAAAAATTCGTAGACCTCACTTTTATTTTTGATAAAAATGTTTAAACTTTGTCTTCAGTTTTAGGTTAAAATTACTTTACAATGATTACTGACATTTTATACTTTAAAAATATGTTAAACAAAATTTTAATGCACATTAAAATAAAGCTGAGAATCTGACGTTAAATTTTTCTATATTTTATCTACAAAAAGGAGAAAAATTATTGCTGTTATAAATAATCGAAATTTACATTTTTCTGCCAGTAAAAATTAATTTCATCTCCGAAGCCTTCCTTTTTGATAAATAACCGAATTTTGAAGTAAATTTAACGGAATATTTCGATGGTAATATAAAATGAGGGCGTGAGATTTGTATGTTTTACTAAAAAACATATTTTAATTGCGCCCTAATGTATACAAATATGAAAGAAAATTTATTTTTCATCTCCGAAGCTTTTCATGTCCGAAGCCTTTTCCTTAAAATATGCTAGTTTTTCTTTTGTTTTCAGTATTTACCTGCATTGCTTTGAAAAAATTAACCCAAATTACCATTAAATCAAATATAAATATAAAAAATATATAAAGAAAAGGAAAAAATAATTTTCAAATATTAAAGGAAGAATAAAATAATACCTAATAATAATTAAAATATTATTTTCAAAGAATTTTAATATTATGAAAATTTTATTTTTGAAAATATAATTCCAAGTTTTTGATAAATTAATTTATAATATTATTGAAAATAATTGAAATTCTTTGATGAATTTTGTTATTTATGAAAACAATTGAATTCATGTCTATTTATTTATTTAATCAAAAAAAATTTTTTTTTAGTATTGAATTTCGATAAAAAAAAATGTCATTATTATAGTGAAAGTAATTAAATTATTGTGAAGAATAATATTGTATAATAATTTTGTTTGAATAATTGATTTTTTTCGAAACTTTTCTGAAATTTTAATATTCATGAGAAAATAATTGAATTTTACATGAATTTTATCAATTTTGTCTTTAAATAATTGAACTCTTTCGTTAAATTTTCCGAAAATGGTAGACAATGAAAATAATTGAATTTCGAATTTTTTTCCAAAATAAATGAAGTTTTAAATAATTTAATTACAATTTTTGGAAATAGTTTTTTTTTTATTTCTATCGTATTAGTGAATCTAAAGTAGTAAAAAAACAATAATACTTTTGAAATGAAAAAAACTTTAATATTTTTAAGAATTAATTTTGCGCAACCTAAAAATCTTACTCTTGAGTATGAAATTAAGTAGTTTTAATAGAAAAAACCATATAATTGAAGAAAAAAATTAATTGAAAAACTGAAATTTAAAAGTGTCACTTTCAGAAAATTCACCCATATATAATACGAAATAGTGTATGTCTGTGGAAAAAATGTTCTATGCAAATTTTAAAAAAAGAATTGTTACTTTTTTAATTCGATGAAGAATTTATGAATAATAAATGAGGAATTGTAAAAATATTTAAATGTCTACGCCTATGGTACAGAAACCATCCTTCTTTTCTTCCTTTTTGTCTCTCGCTTCCTCCTTCTCTTCCATTCTTTCTAAAATCGTCTTTCTCTCTCTCTCTCTCTCTCTCTCTCTCTCTCTCTCTCTCTCTCTCTCTCTCTCTCTCTCTCTCTCTCTTAACTTACAGGGGTGGAAACAGGGTTTCTCGTTTGTGAATCAATACAAAGGCTCCCAACACCCTCTCTTACACCTCTCTTGTTCCATACTTCTGCACTAGACACGTGAAACAACATAAAAAATATGTAATTTATAGAAAAATGTTAATTTTTCAAAAAAAAAATTTGCAACTAAAAATTTTTTACTAGAATTTTTCTCATTTCCCTTCCCTTACATGTTTCGCTTAAAATACCCTTGAGAATTCTAAAGGAATGAAAATTAATTTATTAGAATTTTTAATTGTCAAGCTTTCATTTAAAAAAATGTTGCATTTAATCGAATTTATATTTCAGACTTTGTACTTAATAATTAATTTTTAGAAAGTGACAAAAAGTAGTAGCTTTGAAAATAAAAAAAAGTAATAAAAAAGTAGCTATTAAAAAATTAAACTTGACGACCAAAAAAAAACTCGTTTTTCAAACTTGACAAAAATTCTATTCCACATTTTTTTTATTTTCCTGACTTTCTTCTCAATTTTTTTGAAAACATTTACTTCTTTCTTATCCTACTGCTTATGAATTTAATTCTTCAAAAAGAATTTTATTATTCATTAAAGAATTTTATTATTCATTAAAGAGTTTTAATATTTATATAAAAGTATAATTTAATTCATGCGAAGAATTTTAGAAAAATTTTTAAATATTAGATTTCTTTCGACTAATTTTTTGCAAATTTTAATTTTAATAATTGAATTCCAAGGAATTTTTTATTATTTATAAAAATAAATAAATTCTTAAGAAGATTTTTGCAACTTTTTTTAATAATTGCATTCTGCTAGAAAAATTTATAAAAATAGTTTATATATTAAAAATAATTGAATTGCGAAAAGTTTTTTAAAATAATAAAATTTTACACAGAATTCTATTTCAATTTTTAAAAACTATTGAATGTGTGTGGCATTTTATATAATTTTTTTAAATAATTGAATTCCTAAAAAGCATTTTATTATTTACGGAAATAATTGAATTGCTGAAAAGAATTTTATTATGAAAACGATTGAATTCTTGAGAAAAATTTTATTATGAAAATAATTGAATTGCTACGAAAATTTTATTATGAAAATAATTAAATACACTTGCGAAATTTTATTTTAAGTTTTTAAAAAGAATTTAATTTCTGTTGAAAAATTTGTTATTTTTAAAAATAATTCAATTCTCCATAAAAAATTTTATAAACTTTGTTTTAAATAATTAATTTTTTTGTAATATAATAAATATTATGGAAATTTTATTTGAAATAATCAAATTCTTATGGAAAACTTTTTTTGTAAAAATAATTAAATCTTCGAGAAAAAATTTTTACTTTCAAAAATCATTGAATATCTATGATATTTTTATTAATCAAAAAAATTAAATTTTCCGGAATAATTTTGTTATTCATCGACAGAATTGAATTCATTCCAGGAATTATTTATGTAAATAATTGAAGTTTTGGAAAAAATTTTATTAAAATCTAAAAGAATAATTGAATTATATTTAAAAAATTTAATTAAATTTGTATTTAAAATTTTAAAATAATTGATTTCTTACGATAAATTTTTTTGAAAATATTTCAAAACAATTGAATTCCCGAGAAAAGTTTTAATATTTTTGCAAATAATTGAATTCATTGAAAGAATTAAAAAAAAACATTTAATTTTATAAACAATTTTTAATAATTACATTTTTTGAGCAGATCCCGTAAAAATATTGTATTAATTATGTTTGAAATGCTGCAAATAATTTTATTAGTTTTATGAAAATAATTGAACAGTTTGCAAAGAATTTCATTTAAAATTCTCAAAAATATTTAAATTCCTGACAAACGTTTGTTTTATATTTATGAAAATAATTTAATGATGAAGAAAACTGGTATTAAATTGTTTAAAAAGAATTTTTCGAATTAAATTTTAATGAAAAAATTTTGTAACTATTTTGAAAATAATTAAATTCATTCGACGAACTTTAATAACATTTTTAAGAAAAATAATTACATTTTTCGAGGTATTCGATTAAAATTGTATTAAAAAAATATTTAAAATTCTGTATGACGAGTTTTATATTATTTAGGAAAATAATTGAATAATTGCGAAAAAATTTGTTATTTTCGAAAATAGTTGAATTCTTTATAAGAATTTTATAAACAATTTTATAAATTGTTATAAATAATTAAATTTTTTTGAAATATAGTAAATATTATGAAAATTTTATCTTAAATAATTGAATTCTTGCGTGGAAAACTTTATTTGTGAAAATAATTGAATTTTTCGATTAATAAATTTAAAATAGTATAGAAAATAATTAAAATCCTTCAGTTATTTTATTTATGAAAATAATTATTGAAAACATTAAAAAAAAAAGAAGCCAACACTACGCGGTATTCCCAAGCGGTCACCCATCCAAGTACTAACCGCGCTCAACGCTGCTTAACTTCGGTGATCGAACGAGAACCGGTGAATTCAGCGTGAAATGAGCGTTGCCCGAAAGTCTCATTTTCGCAATCGAGCAAAATTTTGCACTGAAGAATTTATATTTATGTGAAGAAAGAAAAAAATAAAATAGTAAATAGAAAAAATTCAATTATTTTGCGAAACTTTTTAATGAAAGTTATTACATCAAATTTTTTATAAAAAATACGTGATTTTTGCAAAGATTTTACTTGGTTAGAAATACAATTGAATTTTTTCGAAGAATTCATTAATATTTTGAAAATAATTGAATTCTTTTGACAAATTTTAAAAGAAATGAAGAGAACAATTGAATTTTTAAAAAAACGTAATTTTTTGAATATAATTGAATATTAAAATTGCGGAAAATAATTGAAGTTTAGCAAAGATTTTACTATTTAAAAAAAATTATATAGTTTCCAAAGGATTTACTAAAATTTTAGAAAATAATTGAATTTTTGGAAAAATGTTATAAAGGAACAAAAAAAATTTTTACGAAATTTTTTAAATATAATTTTGCAATGTTTGTAGAGATTTCACTTTTTAAAAGAAAATTAAATTTTTTCGAAGAATTTATTAAAATTTTAGACAAAAATTGAATTCTCTGGACAAATTTTCGAATAGTACTTTAAATATTTACAAATTTTTAAATAATGTTAACAAACCCTGTTTTGAAAATAAACTAAAAATTTTGTTCCTTACAATGTAATGATTATAATAATAAATTTAATATTTATTAATTACTGCAGAAAATGGTATTTTTACATTTATTATTTTGCAAACTAAACAAATTTTATATTTTCAAACATAAACATGAATTTTTAAATAATTTCAGATTCAAAATTCAATTATTTTACAAAATTTTAAATGAAAGTTATTACATCAAAATTTAATTAAAAATAATTGAATTTTTGCAAAAATTTTACTTGGTTATAAATACAATAGAATTTTTTCGAAGAAATCATTAAAATTTTTTAAAATAATTGAATTGTTTTGACAAATTTTCTAACAAGTGAAAAAAAGAATTGAATTAAAAAAAACGTAATTTTTTAAATATAATTGATTATTAAAATTGCGTAAAATAATTGAATTTTTGCAAAGATTTTACTATTAAAAAAAAATTATATTGTTTCCAAAGGATTTACTAAAATTTTAGAAAATAATTGAATTTTTTGAAGAAATTTTATAAAGAAACTAAAAGAATTTTTACAAAATTTTTTTAACATAATTTTGCAATGTTGGTAGATATTTTCCTATTTAAAAAAAAAATTGCATTGTTTCGAAGAATAATTTATTAAAATTTTAGACAAAAATTGAATTCTCTGGACAAATTTTCTAATAGCACTTAAAATATTTACAAATTTTTAAATAATGTTTATTATTTTGCAAACTAAACAAATTTTATATTTTTAAACAAAAGACATGAATTTTTAAATAATTTCAGATTCAAAATTCAATTATTTTACAAAATTTTTAATGAAAGTTATTACATCAAATTTTGTTTAAAAATAATTGAATTTTTTCAAAGATTTTACGTAGTTATAAATACAAATGAATTTTTTCGAAGAAATCATTAAAATTTTTTTAAATAATCGAATTCTTTTGACAAATTTTAAAATAAATGAAGAAAAGAATTGATTTAAAAAAAACGTAATTTTTTGAATATAATTGAATATTAAAATTTCTCAGAAAATAATTGAATTTTTGCAAAGATTTTACTTGCGGTTATAAATACAATAGAATTTTTTCGAAGAATTCATTAAAATTTTTTTAAATAATCGAATTCTTTTGACAAATTTTAAAATAAATGAAGAAAAGAATTGATTTAAAAAACGTAATTTTTTGAATATAATTGAATATTAAAATTCCAAAAAATAATTGATTTTTTGCAAAGATTTTACTATTTAAAAAAAATTATATTGTTTCCAAAGGATTTACTAAAATTTTAGAAAATAATTGATTTTTTGCAAAGATTTTACTATTTAAAAAAAATTATTTTGTTTCCAAAGGATTTACTAAAATTTTAGAAAATAATTGAATTTTTTGAAGGAAATTTTATGTGCTTGGAGAACATTCTTTTTTTATCAGCAAAAGTAAAATAAGTTTTTAACTGCTCCGAATAAGCATTATATACATTTCAATTGAGAGTCTATTTTTGATAGTATATTTTAGTAAAAGGTTTTCTAGAAATGAAACCATGTGTGAATTTTGCTGACATCTGTGAGAAAAGTCATAGTGATGGTTTGTGGATAATCTATAAAGACACACATGTAAGTTGCTGGAGGAACGCACGCGCTACTATACGTGTAGAAAACAACCTACTGAAAATATATACTGAACCCCTCGGGAGTTTCTCGGGTCGTTGACGAACAAGGTAAAAACCCCATAAACTAACACCCCATTTGACCCTCTATTTTCTTCTAAACACACATGTATATAAAAGTACAAAGAATTTTATATACACACTTCTCTTGCTCACATGTTCCTCTTTATTAATATCAAGCTGAATTCCACTTACAATAACGTTTCTCATTATTACCATCATTTTATCATTATTATTATTATTATTATTATTATTATTATTATTATTATTATTATTATTTTATTATTTTATTATTATTATTTTATTATTTTATTATTTTTTTATCATTATTTTATCATTTTTTTTTGTCGTCCATCCAAAATATTATCGAACTGACATTTATTTATTATTTTATGCTAATACCTCACCAAAACATCAAAAGTGGAGTTGCGAATAGAACATCTTACCTGTAACAAATAAAAAGTCAAATTTTAAAAAAAGATCTCAAAAATGGTATAGTTACACTGAAAAAAAAATTTATTTGAATTATTTAAAAAAACCTTTTTTTTATGTATTCTCTTCGATATTTTTTTGTATATTCAAAAACAGTAAAATTCATTGGCGAAATTAAATTATATTCAGGCGGTCTTATCAAAATTCATTGCAAAACACAATTATTTTCATAATAAAAAATTATTCCGGGAAAGAATAAAATTAATCAAAAATTAAAAATTCTTCTTTGAAATTCAAGTATTTTCAAAAAAAATTTTTAACAAAATTCTTCGCAAAGTTTCAATTGTTTTAATAAATTTTCCTGAATTTAATGATTTTCAATATCTACTATTAAAAAGTAAAATTTTCCAAATTAACTCAATTACTCACTAAGAAATAATTTTGATAAAATTCTAGACGAACATTTAATTATTTTCATAAATAATAAAAAATTTCACAGGAATTCAGTTATTTTCAAATATTTTTAGAAATATTTCCACAATAATTCAAATATTTTTAGAAATATTTCCACAATAATTCAAATATTTTTATAAATAATAAAATTGTTTTTTGGAAAAAATTGTCGTCAATTCAATTATTTACAAATTTTTTTTATTTTCTTCTTTCTCAATAATATACCATTATTTTCATATAAATAATACGAAAGTTTACAGCGATTCAATTCCTTTTAGAATCAATAAAATTCTTTTTAGAAATTCAATTATTTTTTAAAAATTGTCGTCAATTCAATTATATTTACAAATTTTTTATATTTTCATTCTTCACAATAATTCCATTATTTCCATATTAATAAGAAAGAGTTTTACAAAGATTCAATTCTTTTTAGAATCAATAAAATTCTTTCTAAGAATTCAATTCTTTTTAGAATCAAAAAAATTCTTTCTAAGAATTCAATTATTTTCAAAAATCATAAAATTCATCGCAGAATTTCAAATATTTTTCTTTTAATTTTTAATTATTTTAATTTTAACACAGTATTTGAAAATAATTGAATGTTTTGAAAGAAATTTTTTAAAAATTTTCAAAATAATTGTCTTCAATCGAAAACATTTATTAAATTTGAGAATAAATGTATTCTGTTGAGCATTTTTATTAAAATACATTAAAGAAATAACTGAATTTCTCTTATGCATTAAAATTAAAATTTAATTTTATAATTTAAAAAAATAATTCAATTTTTCCGAAGAATTTTATTTGAATTTTTGAAAATAATTGAATTTTATTAATATTTTTTTAAATAATTGTATTCCTTCGAGAAATTTTACTAAAATTTAATTCAAAATAATTGCTTTCCTATGAAGAACTTTATTATCACTAAAAAAATTAAATTCTTATGAAGAATTTTATTAAACATTTTCGAAATCCAGATTAAATTATTTTGAAAAATTTCATTGGATTTTTTTTACATAATTGCATTTTTTTAATAATTTAGATTGAAAAATTTAAAAGTAATTGATTTTTTCGAAGAATTTCTCTAAAGTTTTTAAAATAATCGCTTCTGTTAAAAATTAGAATAAAATACGTTATTGTTAAAGTTTTTTAAAATTGTTTTTGAGTACAATTGAATTCCTGTGAAAAAATTTATTATTTATAGAAATTATTCAATTCATGTGAATAATAAATTTTAACATATTGTTAAAAATAATTGAATTGTTTCAAAGAATTTATTAGAAGTATGGAAAATAAATGAATTTTTTCGAAAAAATTTATTAAAAATTTAAAAAATGTTACTGAATTATCCTTTAGTGAAATTCAATTAAAAAATTGACAAAGTAACATTTTTATAAACAAATTGTGTCATTTTTTTATTTTTAAAGAAAATAATTTAATATTTTACAAGAATTTTCTTAAAAATTTTGACTATTGATAAATAAATAACAAACGTTCGGATAATTTGAATTTCCACCGGTCATCTTTTCTTGAAAAAACATTTGATGCTTTCTTACTGTCCTGTGTGAATTCGGATAAAGAAATTTTTTAAGGATTTAAGGATTTTTTAAGGAACCTGTAAATTAAGGAAATGAGAGAAACTTTCGAAAATTTCACAGTTTGTTCTTTAGATTATTTTAGAAACATATGATTTTTTTCAGAATTATTTACCACGTAGATTTAAAAAAAATATAAATAAATTTGCAATTTAACATGCGGCCTCTTATGGGAGCTTAGATAAATCTTCGAAAAAAAGTTTGAAGGAAATGAGAGAAAAGTCTGTGATTTTTTGTACAGATAGACAATGTCAAAAAGTTAAAAATAGCAAAGTTTAGAGAAAGTTTACCATACAGATTTAATGAATAAATTATTTTAATTTTTGTTTTCAAAGCAATAATAAAAACAGATGAAAATGTGGCAACGTCGCAACAACACAACCTCAAAAAAATACAAATTTCATCTCTACACTTGATGTTAACAATATTCCTTATTAATAAGTTGATAATTTTCATGTTTCTTTTGTAATGATTCTATTTTACATTTTATCGCATAATTTTCGTGTTCAAAAAACTAAAAAATTTAAGGTTACGTCTGACAATATAATACCAGTCGTACCAACCACAAGTCGAGTATGATGATTTTTAACAAAATTTCAGAAAATTAATTAAATACATTTTTTAACATATAAGTATTAAAATTTTAGGATTAATTTTCACATCTTTTTGAATGTTTTTTTCTTTTAATAAAATAAATAAGGTTTTTTGATTAAAATTGTGGGTAGATGGTCACTTAACCCAAACTCATTTTCCCAAAGTAGATTTTTCCAAAAAAATCATATTCCCAAAGTACTTTTTTCCCAAAATAAAATTGGTTCATCAGATATAGTGTAAATTATTTTTTTTATTATTTATTTATTTTATATTATTTATATATTTATTATTATATTATTTATTATTTTTGTTTTATTTATATTTATAAATAAAACAAAATACAAGAATGGAAACTTTTATAAATTGTATTAATGAAAGCAGAAGAAATTGTATATTTAATAAAAGAGACGAAAGGTGTACTATAAAGAAGCATTCTTAAGAAGAATAATTGTTTGTAACCAAATGGTTTTAATTGAACTTCTTATATGCGAATAAACTCTCGGAGAAACGGAGAGGAGAGAGAGAGAGAGAGAGGAGGTCATGTCAAAAGAACATTCTGCAGAGAGTACAAGCACAGATAAAGTTTCGAGCTTTAAATGAATTTCTAGGTTTAATTTAGTTGTCGAAATGAGCAGGAGAGTGAGAAAGTTGAGAGGACTATAGTTGTTGGTCGGAGTACACATGACGCTTGATGAATTTAATTCTGTTCACAATATTCCGGTTTAAAAAAAATGGTTGTCAATTGATTTTTTTAATGAAGCTTGTAATTCTTAACTATGTTTGTTTTTTTGTAATGTAATATTCCTTTTGGTTATTTTTAGTTCTACAAAATCCCATAGGTCATTATCGATTTCCATTTTTTAAAAATTGTTTGATTTCCATTTTCTAGATTTAGTAAATTCGTGACATTTTTTTTGAAGAAAAGCCTTTTTTTGAATCGGAAAATTCGACATCAGATTGAGATGCTAAAAATCCGAGTTGAATTATGCAAAGTGAAAGATTTCTCCGTGATATAATTTATGCATGGAAGAAAAAAAAATAAGAAGACAATTGTCAGTGTGTAACTGTGTATATGATAAAATAAAGATAGAACCGATGATTTCTGCCACTTGTCTCTGTAAACATCGCTAATGCAAATTCACATCACCGTCAAGACTCTTTCACCAGGAAATTCTCTAGGGCCCTAGAAACGAGGTTGTTGGATATATAGAAAGGAGCCCGCGATTACATGTTGCGCGAAATGACGTATATATTCGTATAGCAAAGAGCAAGGGAAGTAGGTTATATTCTACAGATGTTTCAAGTATTTTCGCATCGACGACTGTTGGAAGATATGAAATGCCTCCCTTTTCATCCACTGTCACACAACTTAACCTCTCTCAGGATTTAATCTTGACGATTTTCTGCATTCGCAATCAAATACGCAATTAATATTCCCTCTGTGTTAGTTGTCTATACTAATAATTTATATTCGCCCATAATCCTGAGATTGTTTCCAAAATCATATGTAGGTTATGTTGTGCATTATTTGTCATTAATGTCATTTTCAATGAGATATTCAGTCACAAAATGACACTATAGGTATACACTGAAGGAAAATTTATATTTCATTTTCGAAAAGTATTCTACAATTTGGGGTAAAAGTGCAACAAACCGAATTCAAAAATACTAAACACTAAAGAAAAATCCTTTGGAATTTAGTACACGGAGAAAATTTGTTCCTCATATTTTACCGAATTCTTCAGTAAAGTTGGGATATAGTAGCATAACAGTAATTTTTAATAATTTTTAAATTATTTTTTCATGAATAATATTCAAAATTTAATGTCATATCTTTATTTTTTACAAACTAGTACTGTAAAAGTTAAAACAAAATCGAAACTGAACGTTTAATAAAAATTAAATAAAATTTTAACGTTTCTTTAGAACACTTCCTTGATAGTCACTAACGTTTCAGGAACAGTTCGGTAAAACTTTCTTGACTTGACTCGAGTGTTAGTTTTCAGGAATAGTTCGGTAAAACTTCCTTGACTTGCTTGAATTGTTAATTTTCAGGATTGAAATACTTTTTTAAATGCCCCGTAGTAAAAAAAAAAACTTTGACGTTAATAGTTAGTTTTTTTAACTTATTTGTACTCATTAACTAATACTTAATAATTTCATTTATAGTAGAAACCGCTTCTGAAACGAAATTAAATAGAAAATGACTTTCGTTTTTGTTCTTAAATAATCCAAAAACAAAAGTATTTGAAACTTTTAATTTTCGTGTCGACTCGAGGCAAAAGAATGAAAAACATAATAATTTAGTGATAATCACAGAAAAATTGTTTTTATATTTTACATTTTTTAATTTACATAATTACAGCAAGTTACGTATGTGACGTAACCAGAGAAAATAACGTAAGTACAGTAACTTACGTAAATGTTCCAACTTAAGTAAGTTACGTAACTAGAATAACTTACGTACTTTATCAATTTTACGTAACTTACGTAAATAATCAAGCTAATGCAACTGACGTAAGTAATATAACTTACGTAAAAATTAAACGTACGTAACTGACGTAAGTTGGATCCTTCACGTGAGTTACGTAAGTAAAATAACTTTACAAAAATTACGAAAATAATCGAGTTTACGTAACCTACGTAAATAATCAATTTTACGTAACTTACGTATGTAATTTACGTAGAAGATCAAACTTACATAAGTCACGTAACTAGAATAACTTACGCAAGTTACGTAAATGATGAAACTTATATGTAACTTATGGAAATGATCAAAGTTGCATAACTTACGTAACTATAACACCTTACGCAATTAAAAGAATTTACGTAAGTTTTACCATTTACATAAGTTACTGTAGTTACGTTATTTAGTCTGGTTATTTAATTACAGTAATTTCCTTTAGTTATGTAAGTTACTATAGTTACGAAATTTACTCTGGTTGCGTAACTTACATTAATAACTTAAATTGCTCTAGTTACGTAAGTCAGGGAAAACAATTTTTTTTTGTTTGACACTAAAAAATTATGTTCTTTAATATTTTGTTTCGAGTTGTCACGAAACTAAATACACTTTATTAGTTTAGTTTCGTGTCGACTTGAAATTAAAGTCACTTTGTTAATTTAATTTCGTGCCATCTAGAAAACTAAAACGAAACTAATCTTTCGAGACAGTCCCTGATTTATAGTAACAATAACACTAAAATTGATTATTTTAATCTTTTTTAAAAAAAATTTGGGAACAATAAGAATTTTAATAAACTATTGTTTTATTACATAAAATACAAATTTAAACATTTTTTATTATAAAAATTAAAACATAATTTGAAACTATTTCATAAATTGACCTTAAATATAGTTAGAAATTATTCAGTAACATGGATTTAATATGGATGATTCTTTTATTTTACACAATTATTGTTTATTAATTTGAGTCTTTCTCGCAAGCGGTGAAATAAAATTCAGATTCATATATAAGGACAGTTGAAACTTTCTAAAGCAATAATGTAAAGCGTGCGATGTATGTATTAATGTATGCGTTTAGAATGTACTGTAGGCAGGTGTAATGTATAAGTATTTGTTCGTGAATAATTGTAGGGGGTTCAGGTAGTGATTAAAGTAGGTAGAGTGAGATTTACGGCAGTATTGCTATAGAACTACTGCAATGACATTATTTTTTTATTTTTTACTCTTCAAGTTTTACCGAACTATTCAGTAATTGAATGAATATAAATTTTACCGAACATTGTACCTTTCGTTTTACTTAACTTTCAATAAAAATAAGTGTAGTGAACACTTACCCTACGTTTTACCGAACTATACAATAAATATAAGTTTTACCGAACACTGTGCCTTACGTTTTACCGAACTTTCAATAAAACTGAGTATAGTGTATGCTTACCCTACGTTTTACCGAACTGTAAGTGAAGGGCTAATACATGTACCGTAAGATTTATTCTTTTTACATTATTTTTCAATGCAATTGCTTTTACAGTCCTGTTCCTTAAAAATTACAGTTTTGACACTTCATCCCAGTTTTACCGAACAAAGTTCGGTAAATTTTCAGGAATAAAATTTTCTCCGTGTATAAAGTTCTACTAAACTTAAATTCTTGACATTTCTCAAATAATTATACACTCAGATGCATTAATGCTGTCCTTCCGGTTTGAATTTGGAAAAGTCGTGTCATTTCTATCAAGTATTCTTAGTTCGTGACAAACGAATGTTCTCATTTGTCATGAACTAAAAACATTTTGATAGAAATCATACGACTTTGCAAAATACCGTCAAACCGGAAGGACAGCATTAATGCATCTGAGTGTACCAAAGTTACACATACATTTTTTTTAATATTTAGTATTTTTTATTTCAAAAATTCGGTTTGTTGCACTTTTTTACCCAAATTGTAGAATACATCCAAAAAAAATTAATAAACATTTTCTTTCAGTGCATATCAATAATTTAATCGATCTACTCCTAACCGAAATGTTTTCCGGTTAGGCATACTAAACATTTCGCAAGTATTTAATTCCCTTTTGACAAAATTTTAATGAAATTTTTAAGAATAATTTCCATTTTTCCAAAAATTGGAAAAAATTGTACATGTATTTAAAATAATTGAAATTCTGACAAGAATTTTATGAAAAATTTTTGAAAATAAATTAATTTCGGAGAACAATGATATTATTTATGAAGATAATTCAAAAATTTTGTGCAAGGAATTCGGTTAAAGATTTTTATTACAATGAATTGAAACTTCGCAATGGGTTTTATTATTTATGAAATAAATTGAATTCCTAAAAAGAATTTTATTATTTATAAAAAGCAATTGAATTATAGTGAAGAAAATAAAACATTTGTAAATATAAAATAATTTGTTGTAATTCTATTTCTATCACTACTGTTCAAAGTGAAATAGTGTTAATGAAATGTCAAACAATTTTGACACCTTAAAATCGGATGTTTTTTAAGAATTTTTTTTCTTGTGGTCAAAATCGCAGAAAACGAAACTTTCGTAACGTAACAGATTTTTTAAAATGTTTGTTACTTTTAAACAATAAATTCAAAAGAATTTATATTCTAAGCAATATTAATTAGAAAAATATACATTTAAGATGTAGGCCTCGGATCGACTTGTAAGATAAAAAAAAAGTCGCTTTAGTCGATTAAAAATAGAAAAAAAATTGAAAAAGTCGTTTATTTACTTCAGTGTTGTCACAAAAATTTTAATTAATCAAAAATTGAATATAATTTTGTTGAATAAATATTTAAATACTTCTCATTTCTTTATTAACAAGAAATAAAATTTAACAAATTTCAACTTTCGAAATTTAATAATTTCTAAAAAATAAAACTACAATCCTTCCGAAAATTCAATTATTTTCTACAATTTTCAACTAAACTTCATCTCTAAATCAATTATCTTTACAATTTTTTAATCATTTTTTGTAATTTCTTCGGAACATTAATAATTTAAATACAAAAAATCTAATTTTTTATAATAATTTAACCCGGAAATTTTTCTTTTCAAAGATATTAATTAAGGTAGCCTATTTTCGAAACATTTAATAAAGAAATTCGTAAAATTAACTTTTTAAAAATATTTCCAAATAATTTTTTGAAATACACAAATTTTATAATTGAATATAATTTAGAATGTCCAAAAAATTTTAATTTAGTAAAATTTTTTTTGAAAATAATTTAAATGTAGTAAAACTTTTGAAAAATAATTAAAAATTTGACAAGTTCTTTTTTGAATAATTGACTTTTTAAAAATACAAGAAAAATTAATCAAATATTTATGCAAGAATTTTAATTATAAATGATTTCTAAAAAATTCTGAAATAAAAAATTTTAATTTGCTTTTTTCGAAGGTAATTGAATCGAGCGCTCATTGAATCATGAAAAATTATGATAAAACAATTTTAAGAATTAGTTTTCTATAAATATTATAATGTAATTTTTCAAAAGTAATTGAAGAATTGTTGTATTCTTAAAATAATTTTTTTTGAAGAACTTTAACTGATAATTCTGAATTTATGATTATTTTCACCAAAATGTTGAAAATAGTTGTGAAAAAGTTTAATTTTTTACTATTTGTGCGAATTTGAATTTTCGGAAATATTGAAAATAATAGAATTTAAAAAAAATTTGGAACATAATAATTCAGAGAATTACTTTTTTCAAAACTGTTTTTAATGTTTTTTTTTAAAACCTATTTTTCGTTAATTTTCATTTTTATTGAATTTGCACTTGAAGATTATTCATTAAAATGTTTGAGAATTTAATATTATTTCTAAAATTTTTAATTAAAATTCTTTAAAAGTTAATTTTGGAAAAATTGTAATAAAATACTTGAATAGATGATTTAGTTTGAATTCAATTTGACAGAATTTCAATTAATCAAAATCTTTTAAATTGTGATGTTTGAAAAATTTAATTAGAAAACTTATTCACAAATTATACTATTATAATTTATACTAATATAAATATAATATAAATTATTATAAATTATACTAATAAAATTCGAAATAAGTTGCATTTTTTGCTAGAAATATGGCAATATTGTCGTAAAATTTGGAAAAATAGTCGAAAAAGTCGCAATTTTTTAATAAAAGTCGATAAAAGTCGCATTATTTGAAAATAGTCGTAAAATTCATTCCTTGTTATCTAAAAGTTACGGATAAAACAAAAAGAGTGTTACGTTACATGCTTCGCGTTTTTGACCAATAAGTTTTAACTCATTTAACGCCCAACTTTTTTTTTATAGAAAAATGCAATTTTCGTTAAAATATTATTAAGAAGTAAGTTTTCAAAAAATTGATAAATTCATTTTTTCAAAAAAAAAAAAAAAAAAAAATTGAGATTAACAAGCATAAAAAAATTAAATATATATTTATAAACCGTATATGAATTTTGTTAAACGAAAATAGTAAACTCATAGAAAAAATTACTGATTAGCAGAATTATTTAAAACTGAAAAAAAATCAAATATAATTTCAAAATGGACGACTTAATACTGTGTAAAAGTCCAAGATAAATTTCGACGAGCTATATAAACAAACTGAATTAATTGAAAAGTTTTGTAAATTTAATTTCGTACAGATTATGTTTTCACTTGTTTACTTAATTTCCATTTGCTTTGTCCACCGAACGTTAAAAAAAAAGAGAATCTTTGCATTCTCTCGCGTAGAGTTTTAATGAACTGAATAAATCGGACACTATTAGAATAAAATTACAATTTAAAATCTACTAATTTCTTTTGCTAATCACTTTTAATGGTGTTCTTCATTTAAGAAGTTATTCTTAACCACGCAACGGCATTCGCTTGCGATGCAATTATTTTAATAAGAAACACGATCTGATACTAATTTAACCGTTTAGCTGTTTATAACACTGGTAAAAAAAATTATTTCATTCAATTAATTCCAAATTATTTATTTATTATTTATTTATTTTATTTTTTATTTTTTTTTATTTCATTATATTAATAAATAAAATATTTCGATCAAATAAAATTAACTTACACTGTAAACCAAACTAATGAGTTAGTTTTGAAACAATTTATTTACTTCACACCAGGGCTGATAAAAATCATGATTTTTTTAAAAAAATCAAAAAAATCAGATTTTTTTGATTTAAATCATTTTTTAATACTATTTTTTAAATATTTATTTTTTTAATATTAGGAATTAAAAAATTAATAATAGGGTGCATGCAAAATTTCATTTTTAGAATTTCCTGATTTTTCCTGACTAATTTTTCATGTTTCCTGATTAACAAATTTTTAAATTATTATTTAATACTCTGCATTACTAATTAAAATTTTAATAATGCAATTCAATTCAATTCATGTTTATTCTGCATATAAAAATACATTTTTGTGGCAGAAGAGTTCCGCTTAACTTTACACTTAAAAAAAAATCTTATAAAAATTTATTAATGCTTTTTAAGTAACAATTTTATTTATAAAAAAAAACATAAAACATTTAAAAAATGTTTGTTTAATTATTAAATATTATACAAAAAAAGTCTAAATACAAAAACTAAGTTTATCAAAGTTTTTTAATTTGTGGTTTCTTTCGATTAAAATTCCCTGACTTTTAAAGAATTTTTAAAAATTCCCTGTATTTTTCTGACCAACTAAATCTCTGATTTATAATTGTTTTTATAATTTGTGGCTACCCTTAATAAAAAATACATATATAAATTCTTGTTACAATAAAATTTGTTTTAAAAAAGTTTAGGAAATCTTAACAAAATACTGATATTTAATGCTTCTTTGACTCAAATATAAAATACAGATTTTTTATCTTTCAATAACTTTCGCCAAATAAACAAAAAATAATAATTATTATTTTCTGATATTCATTATATTATCTTTATAAGATATTCTTTTTTACTTTTATTTAATTAAAAACTTTTAACATAAATTCTAATTTTGTATCCTTTTCGGTTTCTAATGCATTTCGCAGTTTGATTTAAATCATGATTTAAATGTCAAGATTTAAATCAAGATTAAAATCATGATTTAAATCAACTTGATTTAAATCATTGCAGCCCTGCTTCACACAATTAATTAAATATTTGATTTCAGTGAAAAATAATTTGGCGCAATTAATTTATTTTGTGGATTCAAGTAAACTGAATTATTTAATACAAACAATGCATTATTTAATACAAACAATGCATTATTTAATACAAACAATGCATTATTTGATGCTATTATTCTATTTTGAATAATCGAAATTTCGTAAAGGTGAATTGTAAATAAATGAATTGGAAAATTCTCAAATAGAAGAATTTACCAAAAGTCATAAGAAAAATAAGTTATTTAAAGAAGAATTTTATTTGAAAATTTGACTTTTTTTTAAAAAAAATTGCAGCTAAAATTACATTGTCACCACGAATGTGAAATATTGTGATGCACCTGAGCGAGAAATGAAAAGTAACGAGGGAAATGTTTTCTCATTCGTTCATGTAATAATCTCTTGTCTTCTCTTCTCAATATAATAATTGAGACTAAACTATAGAATGAGTGTTTGTTTTGTTATATGGGCATGAATATCGAAATATTTTCAAAAAACAAAAGCTATATTTATTTCTCGATTATCTCGTCGCTCTATTATAATTTAATATTTAAAATTTTAAACAATGGGAAAACTGTCAGATGTTTAGTATCAGAGTTAGGTAACATCACATCACATCACGTAACATGAGAATGACCCTCAATCAATTATAAATGAAAATGAGCGATTTTAGGCAGCATTTCTCGTCTAATTGGGCATCGCCATATTTCGCAAAGTTACTTTCTAGACAAAAGATTATTGTTTATATTTATGGACTTTGTGGAAAATAGACAAATAATGTCAAAACTGCTTCACGTTAGTAAATTTTGACGTTTTAATAAACAATTGTATTTAATTTATACATTGTTATATTTTTTTGCTGAATTTAAAGATCCAAGCAATTATCGACACTAGATGTGCTGAATTTAAGGAAATTATGTTAAAACATCAGCATTTGTAAAGATTTATAAATATCTATTATTACATGAAACAAAATTTGAAATTCTCTGAAATTTGCATAAATCCATTAAAACCATTCAAATATTTAGTAAAGTCTTTGCGAACATTCAAATCTTTTAAAAATAATTCTAAAAGTAATCTAATCTGCAAAAATTAAATATTTTCAAGATTGTAAAATTTATTTCAAAAATTCTATAATTTTCCAAATTTTTACGAAAAAAATGTCTTTGCAAACATTCAAATCTTTTAAAAATAATTCTAAAAGTAATCTAATCTGCAAAAATTAAATATTTTCAAGATTGTCTGCAAAATTTATTTTCAAAATTCTATAATTTTCCAAATTTTTTACGAAAATTCTTGTAAAATATTTAATTATTTCCTTTAAAAGTAAAAAATTGACACAATTTGTTTAGAAAAATTTTATTTTGTCAATTTTTTAATGAAATTAAAACAAAGAATAATTCAGTAAATTTTTTTTAATTTTTAATAAAATTTGTCGAAAAAATTCATTTATTTTCCAAACTTCTAATAAATTCTTAGAAACAATACAATTTTTTTTAAACAGTAAAATTCTTCACAAGAATTAAATTATTTTGCTAAATAATAAAGTTTTTTACAGGAATTCAATTATATTCGAAACAATTTTAAATAACTTGAACAATAAAGTATTTAATAATTTTTAACAGGACATTTTTTTATAATTATTATAAAAACTTGACAGAAATTCTTGGAAAAATTCAATTACTTTCAAAATTTTCAATCTAAATTATTAAAGAAAATAGATTATTGACAAAAAAATTTAAAGAAATTGTTCAAAACAATTTAATCAGGATTTTGAAAATTTTTTAATAAAATTCTTCGCAAGAATTCAATTATTTTCATTAATAGTAAAATTCTTCAAAGGAGGGTAATTATTTTTAATTTAATTGTCGTAAAATTTCTCAAAAGAATACAATTATTTTTAAAAACACAAATTAAATTTAATTATTTTCAAAAATTCGGATAAAATTCTTCGGAAAAATCGAATTATTTTTTTGAATAGTAAAATTCATAGCATAAATTCAATTATTTTTAATCGTATGTTAATAAAATTTCTCAACAGAATACATTTATTTTTAAAAATATTTAATAAATGTTCTCGATTGAATACAATTATTTGGAAAATTTTTATAAACTTTCTTTCAAAACATTTATATATTCTCAAATATTATGTTAAAATTAAAATAATTGAAATTTAAATAAAAAATAATTGAATTGACGAAAAGTTGTGAAAATAATTGAATTTCTAAAAACAATTTTATTATTTATGAAAATATTTGAATTATTGTGAAAATATTTATAAAATAATTTGAAATTAATTGAATTCCTGTAAAATTTTTATTATTTATGAAAATAATTAAATGTTAGTTTAGATTTTTTTTAAAATTATTTCTTAGTGGGTAAAATTGAATTAATTTGGAAAATTTTACTTAAATAGTAGACATTGAAAATCATTAAATTGAGGAAAACTTTTTTAAATATTTGAAACTTTGCGAGAAGAACTTTCTTAAAATTTTCAAAAATAATTGAATTCTTTCGATTAAAATTTTTATTTATGAAAATAATTGGATTTTGCAATGAATTTTATTAAACTTCCGGAATATAATTGAATTTCGGCAAAGAAATTTACTTTTTTTTAAATATAAGTGAAATTTTTAAGAGAATTTATTAAAAAAATTTTTTTTTAAATAATTGAATTTCTTAGAAGAATATTAAAATATTTAATAAGTGTTTTCGATTAAATACAATTATTTTGATAATTTTTAAAAACATTTTTTCAAAAAATTCAATTGTTTTCAAATATTCTGTTAAAATAAAAATAATTAATTATTAAATAAAAAATAATTGAAATTCTGGGATGAATTTTATTATTTATATCAAAATAATTAAATTTCTATAAAGGATTTTATTTATTACGCGAAAAGAATTGAATCTCTCTAAAAATTTTATTATTTATATATGAAAATAATGGAATTATTCTGAAGGAAGAATAAATTTTTTTTTAAATAATGGAATTGACGAAAAGTTTTGAAAATAATTGAATTTCAAAAAACAATTTTAGTATTTATTAAAATTAAAATATTTAAATAATTGTGAAAATATTTATAAAATAATTTGAAAATAACTGATTTCCTGTGAAATTTTTATTATTTATGAAAATAATTAAATGTTTGTTTAGAATTTTATAAAAATTATTTCTTAGCAAAAAATTGAATTCGGAAAATTTTAATTAAAATAGTAGACATTGAAAATCATTAAATTGAGGAAAACTTTTTAAAATATTTGAAACTTTGCGAGAAGAATTTTATTAAAGTTTTTGAAAATAATTGAATTTCAAAAAATAATTTTTTATTTTAGATTTTTAGAATAATTGAATTCTTTCGAACAAAATTTTTATTTATGAAAATAATTGAACTTTGCATTGAATTTTATTAAAGTTCCTGAATATAATTGAATTTCGGCAAAGAAATTTACTTTTTTTAAAAATATAAGTGAAATTTTGAAGAGAATTTATAAAAATTTTTTTTTCTAATTATTTGGATTTCTGAAAAGAATATTAAAATATTTAATAAATGTTTTCGATTGAATACAATTATTTAGAAAAATTTTTAAAAATTCTTCCAAAACATTAAATTATTTTTATAAATTGTAAGATTCTTCTCAAGAGTTTGAATGGTTTTTATGACAGTAAAAAAACAATTTTTTTAAAAATTTGGGAAACAAAGAAGCAAACAACAACTGATTTCAAACTGCGAACACACCGGAACTTGCAGGAATTTGTTTTCGCAACAATTTCAGAAAAATCGCTACACTGAAAAAAAAATTTTTTTTTATTCAAATAACCGATTAGTTGACTATTATCAAATAAATATTTACTTAAATCAAATAACTTTTATTTGAATCAATTAAATAATATTTGCTTCAAATACTGAAATATTTGATTCAAATACAATTTATTTGATTCAAGTAAATATTTATTTGATAATAGTCAAATAATCGGTTATTTGAATCAAACAAATTTTTTTTTCAGTGTAAAATAGAAGAAAATCTACAATTATTTGAAAACTGTGTCAAGCATAGTAGAAAATTCATATAAAAAATATAAAATTTGAAATACACGAAACATTGAAATTCCGCAAGCCACAGACATAGATTGTGATTTGAATATTCAACATTATGGAGATTCGAGGTCGCTGACAGCTTTTGTTGATGCATTTTGATGGGAATTGTAAACCGTTTGTAAACTTATAGTGAGAGAGCGGATATATAAGTATTATAAGACTTGAGCGTTTCTTGAAAGAAAATATAGCTACAAAGAAATTTATTAAAGTTTTGGTGTCGACTGCGACGAAATGGTCAACTGCAGCTGATATTCATTCAGGAAGGAAGAGGCGTTGTTGACCCAAATTGCAAAATCTACTTCGATGAAATCCTCGAATCAGTGGACTGCAATTTTGCCAATTTTAACAGAAAATTACTGACTCACACCATAAAACATCATTAAAAACAAAAAAAAAAGAAAAAAGAATTCTTTGTTAGATTTTCAAATGAATTTCTCAATGAGCCTGAAATCCGTAACGTTTGAAAATTGAAAAACAAGTGAAGCGTGCAAATGAAACGACATCACATTTATATTTCGATATTTGAATTTTTCGAATTTTTTCAAAATTAAAGAATCTTGTGTGGGTCAGAATTCGTGAAATTTTCACAGAAAACGAAAATTATTTTTTTTTAAATCAAAATGTTGGAAAAACATTTCTATATTTGATCTTAGGAATGTGTCCACCAAAGAAAAGAAAAAATATTATAATATTATATTATTATATTATTATAATAATATATTATTATAATATATTATTTTATAAAAGTTATTGCAAAATTAATTTTTTTGCAACTTTTTAAACAAAACCATATTTTTCCTAAATGAAAAATATTTAAGAAATATTTAATAATTTAATATTAAATAATATAATAATAATAATAATAATAATAATAATAATAATAATATAATAATATAATAATATTTAATATTATTTTTTTATTATTTAATATTTAAGAAATGAAGTGATGCTAAAATTTTGAACGTTCAAATGAACGAAATTTTTTTTCTATTTGAATATTTTTAAAAATTTGCTTATAAAAAAGAAAAAGAATTAAAATTAAATATTTTCTTAGTTAAGACATTAATCTTTTTAATAAACAAAATTATTTTTTTTATAAAATAAACAAATTAAAAAAATAGAACAACTTCGTCGTTTATTTGAACGTTCAAAACTTTAAGTTCCTGCAATGAATGAACCAAGCGGGAATATAAAGGGAATAAAAAACACTTTTCGTTCAGAATTAGAAAATTTTTAAATAGTTTATATTTTAATAACTATTTAATAAATTTCTAATAAGCAATTAATTCTTTTTAATGTTTTGCGCCTTTTAAAATTTTTTTAAAAATTTCCACATACACTTAAAACTATAAGAATTTAAAATCAGTTGAAAAAATTTATGAGCGACCATTATTTTAAAAGTTATTATTAATAAATTGCAAATATTTACATCATCTTTGTTTAACAAAATTCCCGGTTTTTCCGGCTTCGTCATAATTTTTCCCGCATTTTTTTCACCAACTTTAAATTTATTTGATTTCGAACATAAATAAAAATGTAAAAATATTTTTCCAAAAATTTTTATTCGAGGCTTTTTATGAATAATTAAATTCTTTTTCACGAGATTCTTTAATTTTTTGAAACTAATGTTTTTTTTAACAATTTTAATTGAAAATTTAGAAAATTATTTAATTAAACAAAGAATTTTTTTATTTTTTGAAAAATAATTTTGTCTTAAATTATAATTGAAAATTTGATTTTCCAATTTCTTTAAAATTTTATCTAAGTTTATATCTAAATTTAAGAAAAATTCAATAATATTTATTGAATAATGATATAATAATAATACAACTTTTAGAAGCAAAAAATCGATTTAAAACTTTGAAACAAACTTTACATTTTAAAAATAAAATTATACAGTCACTAACTTTTTTTGATTATTTTCGAAAAATTGAGATAAAATTCTTTAAAAAAATTAAATGATTTTGAGCAAAATGTCAAGAAATTTCAAAAAAATTCAATTATTTGTTTATAAAAATTCAATTATTTCGAAACAATAGAATTGCAAAAGAAAAAAAAGAATTTTTAAGGCAAATTTTGCGAATATTTTATTTTATAAAAACATTAAAGTGTGTTTTTTTAAAAATTAACTCATAAAAATTATAATTATTAATTTTCGCACCAAGAAACATGAATAAATTCTATAGTGACTCTTTATAAAATTCAATTACTTTCCAAAAAAATTAAAATAGTTTGAAAATTCTATTTGTTACAATAAAGTTTCGAATGAAATTCTTTAACAAAAATTTAATTATTGTCATTTAAATTTCACAAATTTTTTATTAATTCGATAATTTTTTTTTAAATTCATTTACGCATCATATTTGAATCATTGACTGATTTTTACTATCAAATTAATTATTTATAACTAATTTTTTCCCCCGGATTTGCTATAATTATAATTTTTTTCTCATGAAATTTAAATTTATTTGATTTCAAACAAAGAAATGTACCAGTGGCTCAAAAAATGTTTATTAAAGTTTTTATAAAATAATTAAATTCTTTTGACCAGTTTTCTTTTAAATTTTTTGTGAAACTAATGTTTTTTTTTAAATTTTAGATGAAAAGTTGGAAAATAATCGAATTAATCCTAATTCTAATTCTAATTAAACGAAAAATTTAAAAAATTTTTTGAAAGATAGTCTTATCTTAAATTATAACTGAAAATTCGATTTTTCGATTATAAACAATTATTGATAATAATTGAATTTTTGTAAAGAATTTTACTGTTTATAAAAGTATTCATAAAAGTAATAAAATTTTAGTTTTCTCAAGGAAAAAATGGGTGAAGAAAAAAAAATTTGAAAATGATTTGAAAAAAGGAAAAAATTGATTTAAAACTTTGTGAGAGATTTTATATTTTAAAAAACTAGAAAACTATTTTAAAACACTATAACACTATAATTACGGTCACTTACTTCACTCGAATATTTTCGAAACATTTAAATAAAATTCCCTTAATAGAATTATTTTTAATAAAATGTAAAGAGATTTTAAAAATTTTAAAAATGTTCAATTACTTGTTTAGAAAAATTCAAAAGAGAGAAAATAAATGAAAAAAAAACAAGAGAATTGATAGATTTCAAAAATCTTATTTTTCCCAATTTTCAAAAAACTTTACAAAAATAAAAAATAAAATTTTTATTAAAAAATTTTAAGAGTGTATTTTTTTTTAATTAACTTACGTAGAAAAATTTTATTATTAAATAATAAATAATAAATAATAAATTATTATTATATATTTATTATTGTTTATTATTATTATTTATATTATTTATTATTGTTTATTATTATTATTTATATTATTTATTATTATTATTATTTTTTTATTACTTATTATTATTTATTATTATTTATTATTATTTATTATTATATATAATAAATAATTAAATAATAAATAATAATTTATTCATAAATTATTATTATTCGCACTAAGAAACATGAGTACATTTGAAAGCGACTCCTTATAAAAATCAATTAATTTCAAATTATTAAATTTTAAATAAAATACATTGAAAATTCTATTTGTTAAAAAGTTTTGAAATTCTTTAACGAATTTAATTATTTTCACTTGTACATCACAAAATTTATATTGGATAATTTTTTGAAAATTGAAATAAAAAGCGATTTTTTTTAAACAAATTAAAGTAATAAAAATTTTTTTTTCAATTTTCGTGAAAAAAATTCCCAATTTAGCATTAAAGAAAAATTTTTATAAAATATGAATCTTAGATAGACGTGCGTCATCTTAGTCATTTTCATAAAATATTATTTCAACCCACAAGTGTACACTTTTTTTAATACCGAAATCAGCTGTAATGCAGAACTATTTTTTTACGCCATATGTAGAAAAATAAATGACAAGAAAAATGAAAATAAAAAAAAAAATGATTTTATTTTCGAGAATTATTATTATTATTATATATAATAATCGTCGTGATTCCAGATTTCCGGATCTCTGTCCACACTTGAAGTTAGTTATAGTTATTCTTTTGTTTTTTATACGTTTTGATAGAAAATAGAAATACACATATATACATAATAATCGTAAGTTTCCTTTCCGTTAGCAAATTATCTGTATTCATTTGTTTTTTTTTTTTTTTGAAAATTCATTTTTGTGGGTTATTGTCATTTTTTTAATGTCAAAAAGAAACAAAAAAAACTCGTTTTATTAACTTCACAAAATTGACAAAAATTCCATTCCATATTTTTTATTTTCCTAGCTTTTTCCTAATTTTCATCAAAAATATTTACTTTTTTCTTATCCTGCTAATAAATTGAATTTATGCTACTATTTTTATTATTTATGAAATAATTTAAAATAATTTAATTCTTGCGAAGAATTTAAAAAAAATTGAAAATAATTGAATTTTTCAGAAGAATTTTATTATTTACAAAAATAATTCATTTTTTTAGGCAAATTTTATTATTTATGAAAATAATTGAATTTTGAAAAGAATTTTATTGAAATACTTCAAAATAATTAAATTTTCGGGAGCAATTTTTTTTATTATTTAAAAACAAATTTTTATTAAAATTATATTAAAACAATTAATTTCTTTCAAATAATTTTATTAAATTTTTGAAAATCATTGAATTATTGCGGTAAAGTTTATTAAAATGTTTAAAAAGAATTGAATTTCTGTTGAAAATTTTATTACTTTTGAAAGGAATTGAAATCTTCATAAGAATTTTATGAACATTGTTTTAAATAATGAATTTTTAAATATTATGAAAATTTTATTATTTTAAATAATTGAATTCTTGTCAAAAACTTTATTTGTGAAAGTAACTGAATTTTACGATTATGAAAATAATTAAATTCATGCTTAGAATTTAATCAAAAATTTTTTTGAAAAAATGGAATTTACATGAAAAATTTGATAATTATTAAAAGTATTTGAATTATTGGGAAAAATAAATTGCATAAAATTTTGTTAAATGAAATTGTTTTTTTTTCAATATTAGCGAAATAAAAGTAGTGGAAATTCTCTAAAAAAATATTGTTTATTGTTTACCTTAATTAAAATGACTTGAAATTGTTTATAATAAACATTGCAGCACAATATTCCCGCGCGCTTGCGCGCGGATAATTTGGCTAGTACAAAAAAAAGTTTGCTGAACTTAAGCTCTTATGGTACATAACCAAATTACATTTACTGAATGTGAATAAAATGAAATGCACCAAAATAGAAATAATTATCGTCCAATGAAGCGAATTCTATGAGAGGTAAATAGAAGTTATTTACTTATTTATAATATTTGTTTTCTCTGTTCAAAAAGGAAATGTTGAAAAATTTACGGCGAAGCAACTATTCAGGTCAACTTGAACAGATACATACACACTCGACTGTCATAGTCTGTTAGGTTAATGCAAAATCCAATAATTTTATAATGTTATCCACCGCAGCTATTCTCTAGTGTGTCTTAAATTCAAATTTACCTGTGTGATATGCTGGATGAGAAAACGTAATAGAAAATTTATTCTATATGGAAATTATTATTATCATTACATTTTATTTATTTTACCAAATTTTATAATTACTTTAGAATACATCAAATTTAATTTACCAACAAGTTTAATAAACCTGTTTTATTTTTACACGGTAAATCGTTAGGTATTAAAATAACACCAAAATGGATTAAAATAACATTAAATTGGATTATTTTAATCCTTTTTGACGTTATTTTAATACCTAACGATTTACCGTGTAATTTCTCATCTTTTTGAACGAATAGGAATCGAAAAAAGGTCTAAATATGATTTTTTTACAAATTGTCCTTGATTATGTTTTATTTATTCAGGGCTCGGATCTTCTTTAAGACTCAAAAAAGTCGCTTTAGTCACTTTAGTCGCATAAATTCACAACAAAAGTCACGAAAAGTCGCATAAAATTTCCGAAAATTTCGGAAAAAAGTCAAATGAAATTTTAGGGAAAAAACGCCGAAAAGGAAACACGAAATTTGCAAAATTGTAAAAAAAAATCAAATTTATGGCCAACGCATATTTTGACATCAAACAATCTGGAATATTTAATAAAATTTAATAAAATGCCGCATGGCAAAATTTTAATTAGGTATTTTTACCATTTTTTGAAAAAAATCTGTTCAAAATTTCCATTATTTTTATAAATAATAAAATTCTTGTCTCGTCATAATTTTATAAATAATAAAATTCATCTTGGAAATTCAATTATTTTCAAATATAATAAAATTTTTCGCAGAATTTATTAATTATTTTCAAAAATTTTTTTAATTTCTTGTCAAATTAGCATCATCTTAATATAAATAAAAAATTCATCAGGGAAATTTAATTATTTTCAAAAATTTGTTTTTAATTTCTTAAAATTTCAATTATTTTTATAAATATCAAAATTCTTCTTCAAAATTCAATTACTTTTAAACATTTTTTTTAAAAAAATCTGTTAAAAAATTCAATTATCTTTATAAATAATAAAATTCTTCTCTGTAATTCAATTATCTTAATAAATAATAAAATTCTTCTCTGTAATTCAATTATTTTCAAAGAATTTTAATAAAATTCTTGTCAGAATTTCAATTATTTATCTATTTCTGTACATTTGTAATTATCTTTATAAACAATAAAATGCATCCTAGAAATTCATTTATTTTTAAAAGTAATAAAATTCTTCGCAGAAATTCAATTATTTTCAAAAATTTTCTTAAATTTCTCGTCAAAATTATCATTATCTTCATAAATAATAAAATTCATCATGGAAATTTAATTATTTTCAAAAGTTCTGATAAAATTCTTTGTAAAATTTAATTATCTCAAAAAAAAAATTCGTCCCAAAAATTCAATTATTTAAAATTTTTTTTTAATTTTTCCCACAATTTCAACTATTTTAAAAAATATTAAATTTCTTCTTCAAAATTCAATTACTTTTAAACAGTTTTAAAAAAATCTGTTCAAAAATTCAATCATCTGCATAAATAATAAAATTCAGCATGAAAATTTAATTATTTTCAAAAGTTCTGATAAAATTCTTTGCAAAATTCAATTATCTTGGAAAATAAGAAAGTTCATCGAAGAAATTCAATTATTTTCAAATTTTTTTTAATTCTCCCCACAATTTCAACTATTTTTAAAAATGTCAAAATTCTTCTTCAAAATTCAATTACTTTTAATCATTTTTAAAAAACATCTGTTCAAAAATTCAATTATCTTAATAAATAATAAAATTCTTCTCTGTAATTCAATTATTTTCAAAGAATTTTAATAAAATTCTTGTCAGAATTTCAATTATTTATCTATTTCTGTACATTTGTAATTATCTTTATAAACAATAAAATGCATCCTAGAAATTCATTTATTTTTAAAAGTAATAAAATTCTTCGCATAAATTCAATTATTTTCAAAAATTTTCTTAAAATTTCTCGTCAAAATTATCATTATCTTCATAAATAATAAAATTCATCATGGAAATTTAATTATTTTCAAATGTTCTGATAAAATTCTTTGCAAAATTCAATTATCTCAAAAAAATTTCTTTGCAAAAATTCAATTATTTAAAAATTTTTTCAAATTCTCTCCACAATTTTAACTATTTTTTAAAATATCAAAATTCTTCTTCAAAATTCAATTACTGTACTTTTAATAGTTTTTAAAAAACAAATTATTTTTTTTTTTATAAAATCTTAGAATTTAAAATAATTATTTTATCACTCGGTCATGTTTTATAACAATTTTTTATAAGTAGTTTAATTTCAAAAAGGTTTGAATTTGAATCTTTTGAAGAATTTTAATTTTTATGGAAAAATAATAATTAAATATTTTTTTCAACAAGAAGTTATTGATGTTTTTTTTGAAAAATTTGAAAGAAATCTGTAAATAAACTTAACAAAACATTTATTTGTCTAAAACTTTTTCCTTTAACTTTAATTTTCTGAAAATTTTAAAAATTTCAGTCGCATTTTACTAAAAAAAATTTCGAAAAAGTCGATTAGTCGCATCTTTTCACAAAAAAGTCGAAAAAAGTCACATTTCCTTAGAAAAGTCGAAAAAAATCGAAAAAGTCGCACAATCCGTGCCCTGTTTTTTTATTATTATTATTATTTATTCCCTCGTCATAGAAGAAGTATTTATTTATATATATATATATATATTTATTTTTGTTTATTTATTTATTTATTTGTTTATATATTTATTTATTTATTTATTCATGTTGCTCTTTATTAGTATCCACGAAATGTTTAAAAAAAACCCCAAATGAAAAAATTGCCAAATCAAAAGAAATAAAGTGTGATTATTTCGCGAAATTGAAATTCGGAAAAATAGTTCATTTTAAAATTTAAAAAAATAATTCAAACTCCATCAACTGGAATGTTTATCCAATTCCGCAGAGGCTATTCATTTCCCAAAACCAATTTCTTCAATGTTTTTTTCCCGAATGCCTTTTTTTGTGTGTGGTGGTGGATTATTCCTTTTTCTGAATTCATTTTTCCATTATACAATGTCGCTGAAAATAAAATTTCTACAAATTCCGGGTAAAATATTTTAATTGCCCTCCTCCCTTGGACTTATAATATGACAAAGAGACAAAGGTGATTAAAATTTCATCACAAACACTAAACCTTCGCAAAAAAAATATTATTACATTTAAAAATAATTACTCTCAAAAATCAGAATAAGTGAAATAAATCTCATTTTTTACGTGGAAGACGCTTTTGATAGTTCTCCCTCTAAATTCAAATTAGTAAAAAATTTAAAATGTTTCTTGAAAATTTAATTCATATATAAAAACTTTTATTAACAAACTTTTTAGTAAATTCTTCTGAAGAATTTTAATGAAGTTTTTTAAAGAATATTTACATTTTTCAAGGAATTTGATTAAAATTTGTATTAAAAAAAATTCATGTTTTGCGCCAAATTTTATTTTACTCTATTAAAAATAATTCAACATCTTTAAAAATATGTTATAATAGTTAAGAAAATAATTGAATTGTAGTGAAGACATTTTTATAAAATTTGTAAAATAATTAAATTCTTGTGAAATTGGTATTATTTATCAAAATAATTAAATTTTGCGTCGAATTTTGTTAAATTAAAAAAAAATAATCGAATTCTTTTTTTTTATAATCGACTTCTTTTTTCGATCCTTTTTCCAAAATTTAATGAAAATGGTTAATTTAAAATTTTTAGTAAACTATTGGAAATCATTGAATTTTATGGGAATTTTTGAAAATAACTGAAATCTTGACAAAAAATTTAAAAAAAAATTGTTAAACATAATTACATTTCTGAGAAGTATTTTATTACCTTTGAAAGTAATGGGATTTCAGCAATTATTTGTAACTTCTTCAAAATTCAATTTTTTAAAATGTTTTTAACTAAAATTTTTCTAATTAATGAAAAATGTTAAATAATTATATATGTTAAATAATTATATATGTTAAATAATTATATATTTGTTTAAAAATCAGTTTTCTTTAAAAAATCTTTTAAATCTGAGAAAAGAACTTTTAACTGTAACAGAGATTACTTTCGCTGAAATAGCGAAAGTATTCGTTGCATTAAACTAAAAATTTCGCTAATATAGTGAATTTTATAGATGTTCCAGGTGAAGATTATTTATCGTGTAAAATTTATTCAAAATTGAAATTTTCAAATTAAAATCTTTTACAGTTGATCTATTTTTGAAAATTTAAAATTCAACTCTTTTAAAATTCAATTAATTTTAAAATATTCGAGTATAATTATTGAAAATAATTTAATTTCATTAAAATATTGTTGAAAAAAATTGAATTTTTGTCAAAATATTGAAATTTTTTTTTATAATTAAATTATGGTTCAGAAAATTTATTCAAATAGTAAAATTAAAATTAAATGAATTTTAGATTTAGATTTTCATAGTTTTATCAAATTTTTAGAAAATAATTATACTTTTTAAGTGACTTATTCTAAATTGTTTTTAAAAGTAACTGCAAATTCTGCTATTAGATTTAATTAATATTTATAAAAAGAAATAATAATTGAATTTCGGTTAAAAAATTTATTAATTTATTAATTTATTTATTATTTATTGTTTAAGAAAATAATTGAATTATAGTGAAGAAATTTTTATAAAAATTGTAAAATAATCGATTTCCTCTAAAATTGTTATTACATATTTATGAAACTAATGAAATTTTACGTCGAATTTTGTTAAATTTTTAAAGAAATAAACGAATTATTTTGATAAATTTGATGAAAATGTTTAATTTAAAACTTTAAACTATTGAAAATCATTGAATTGATGGAAATTTTTGAGAATCATTGAAATCTCAACGAAAATTTAAAAAAAAAAATTTTTTTTGAACATAATTACATTTCTGAGAAGAATTTTATTACCTTTGAAAATAATCGGATTTCTGCAATTATTTGTAACTTCTCCAAAATTAAATTTTAGAAAATGTTTTCAACCTAAAATTTTTGTAACTAATGAAAAATGTTAAATAAAATTTTTTTAAATTCTGAATTCATCAAAGTTTTTTAAAATCTAGGTTCTTTACAATTTTTAATAAAATTCGTTCAAAATTCAAATTTTCAAATTAAAACCTTTTGACAGTTGGTCTATTTTTGAAAATTTAAAATTCAAGTCTTTTAAAATTCGATTAATTTAAAAATATTCGAGTATAATTATTGAAAATAAATTAATTTCCTAAATAATCTAATTTCATAAAAAAATATTGTTGAAAAAAATTGAATTTCTGTCAAAATATTGAAACTTTTTTTAAATAATTAAATTTTGTTCAGAAAATTTATTCAAAATAGTAAAATTGAAAATAAATGAATTTCAGATTTAGATTTTCAAAGTTTTATTAAATTTTTAAAAATTGTTATATTTTTTAAATGACTTTATTCTAAATTGTATTAAAAAGTAACTGAAAATTCTGCTATTAGATTTAATTATTGTTCATGAAAAGAAATAATAATTGAATTTTGGTCAAAAAGGTTATTAATTTATTGTTTATTATTTAAGAAAATGATTAAATTAGAATTAAAATTTTTTTTTTAAAACATTTAACTTTAAATTTATTTGACATACATTTTATTAAACATACAATTATTATTGCATAAATGGCATTTTATATGATATTCATTTGACATATATTTCATTAAATATTAAATTTATATAACAAATATTTGACATGGAATTAATGCAACATATACTTTACTTGATATAAAAAAATATTTAGCATAATTTGTATTCAAAGTAAAAATACAATTGATTTGACTTTTATTTCATATGAAAATCACTTGACATATGTGACGCGCTCCGAAGAAAGGTATCTAAGAAGCAAACGAAATATAGGTTAGGGTCATGTTAGATTTCTTTTGATTAAAAGTTTATTTTTAATTATTTGAATTCGAAATCAATTTTTATTAAACATTTTGGATTTAACGAAGACTTTGAAATCAATAATTTAAAATTAATAATTGATTTTCTTTCTGTATTTTTACATGAAAAATTAAAAACATAACCTCAAATTTTTTGCTTCTTAGGTACCTTTCTTCGGAGCGCGACACATATACTTCAATTGACACAAGTTTTATTTAAAACTAAATTCATTTCAGGTAAAATTTGTTTAACATATTTCATTTGACATAAATGTCATTTAATATCATTTTCATTCGACATAAAGTTCTTTTAACATAAAAGACATTTAACATAATTTTTATTTGACATAAATGTCACTTGACAAAAATGTCATTTAATATAATTTTCATTTGTCATAAAGTTCATTTAACATAAAAGACATTTAACATAATTTTAATTTGACATAAATGTCATTTGACAAAAAAGTCATTTAACAAAATTCTCATTTGACATTAATTCATTTTTATGTAAAGTAAATCTGAGATGTCAAATGAGAATTACGTTAAATGGAATTTTATACTAAATGAAATTTATATCAAGTGAATTTTATCTTAGATATGAATTAAGTTAAATTATATTTACGTCAAATGGAATTTATCTCAAGTGAATTTTCTGTAAAATGATATTTATGTCAAATGGATTTGTCAAATGAATTTGTCGAATGGACTGTGTGTCAAATAAGAATTTCGTTAAATGACTTTTCTGCCAAATCAAACTGTCGACAAATGAATTTTATGTGAAATAAATTTGATAACAATTAAATTTCCCATTAAATGAATTTTCATTCCCGTACCGTTTGCAGTTAGTGGATTGATTGTTGTGCTATGGTAAATGTTTTGATAGATGATTGCTTTAATAATAACCAGTTTAGTTGTTTGGTGTTTGAACAAATGATATTGTTGAATGCGTGTGATTTAATCACTTCTTTCAATGAGAGTGTGCATATAAGAGCCATAATAATGTACTTGTGTCTCTTGTCTTTTGTCTCTCTCCATCTCTCTCTCTCTCTTGTACTTAATTTCTCTGCATGTATGTGTGCGGTTTGGTTTGTCCCACGTGTGTGTTTACTGTTCCTAGGGTCTGTGTCTGTCTAACAGTGTTTAAAGGGCCATTGAACCCTATACTGTGATTCAATGCAGCCAGCCACCAGGATCATCATCAAGTTAACAATAGATGTCGAAAACAGAGAGACAATTTTAGATCAAATCTTTAATATTTCACCTTTTTAGAAATCTCTCGTTAAGAATAATTTGGTCTGAAAAAATACCAAGCAACATTACAATCCTATAGGAGAAGCTATTAATATTTTGTTCAACACTACCAATTCACTTTTGTTTGTTTAAATGATCACAATTTGATAAATTTTAAAGTTTGATAGAGTTTTATTGATAGGTTGGCGATAAAATGAATAATTACACATTTATATTTATTTCACAAACTAACTTTAACAAAGTAATACAAATAATTATTTTAAATTTTCTTTTGGTTTATTCACAGCTAATTTATTCTTTAAATTGTTTTGAAAGTCACTCCACGTATGTTTTTTTGTTACTAAATTAATTCGATTAAATTACATAAATATTAGATTAAAGTTTTCTCAATAAAATTCGTTATAAATTGTAGTCTATCCTGTGTGACGGTATATCGAGTACTAACCTTTCGTCTCTTAATTGATTTTGTCTTTGATATTGATTTGACTATGACTCAATCACACCTCGTTAATGACATTTTAATTGATGTTTCACACATTTGTCAAATTCGTATTCGTATTTCTTAATTTTATTATTCGCATCGCGACATATTTTCTTTATTTTTAGTTTTCTTATTTCTTACAGAATAAATAAACAGTAGTTTAGTCTTTTGAATCTAAATGTGCTAAGTGGGTTACTACAATTTCTTAGCAGAAAATAACTTTTTTCGAATATAAAATTTTCCCCACTTAGAGAATTTTCAGTAGTTATTAAAAACCGAATTCTGTTCCGTTTTCAATAAACAAATTTGTCGAATAATCTATTTTTCAACATAAAATTGAAAATAAAAATTAAAGTTGTAAAAAAAGGAAACAATATAGTTTAAAATGTATTAAGTTTTTTTTTACAAACATGTAGGTGAAGTGTTAGAAATACAAAAGCGAGGGGATTTTAATAGTCTGCGAAATTAACTTTCCTGCGAAGTCATACAAGAAAGATATCGATTGTCAATAAAAGAACCTTGTATTCTTCAGCGAAAAATATACATCCAAAGGATATATTATCCAACGTTGAAACAGTGTATTTTTAAATTCCGCGATAAACCCTTTTCCCCACATATTTTGGCTTCTAAAAGTTAGTTTGTTAAAAAAATCGTGGTGGCACCAAACTTGACTATATTCTCCTAATGATTATCTGCTTGTTACAACCGAACTCCGTAAATTTTATATCATAAATAATTATTTATAATCCTGTCGGACTAACATTTTTTTTTTTGACAACTCCGAACGAGCTGTGGAAGGGATTCATAGTTTTATGACTTTGGGTTTTTACGCGACGAAAGGACCAGCCAAGAACCATGTGAAAAACACATGGTGATCCTTCCAAAGAGAGGCCCTGGGACCAACGGTCTCTCTCGAGGAAAACGCGTCCCCACTGGGGGAAATGGGGACCAGAAAGCGTCGAACCTCCGACGCGCGATAACCGCTTAACTCTCGCGAAAGAATCTTGTTTTCGATATTTGTCATCGATTGAGATAGATAGTTTATCTTAGCTGTAAAAGAAGACTTTGGACATTCCTTAATAAACTATTCAGTGTTCTAATCTTTTGTAATTCTTTTACCCTTTACATTTTGGAAATTATTAACTTTCCACATATCAGAAGTGGGATAAACTACCATTTCCCAAACGCGGGTGGTTTATCACGATTTTTTTTTATCGGCAAAGAAAAATTACTGTGAATACAGTGAATAAGAAAAGAAAGTGTATAGTGAAGGTGCTTGTAAATTGGATTAGGTTTTGTGATTGAGTGACAATAGAACCAAACTACAATGGGTCGCAGCAGATCACGAGAACGTCGTCACCATAGAGGTGAGAAAAGGCGAAGGTCCGTCTCAAGTGATGCGGAATCAGCCAGGAGATACAGGGACGAAAGATCAGGTCGTGTCCAGGTTCATAGTCAAGATTCCACGGGAAGGAGTTCTATGGCTGGTACCATAATGAGTTCCAACTCGGATTTCGCCAAATTGACCGAGGCACTCACAAGTGTTGTAAGATTATCCACGAGGAAAACAGGTAACCATTTTATTAATGAACAATTCTTGCCAGAATTTGATCCAGCTGAGCAAAGCCTTACGGCAACAGGCTGGCTAGAGAAAATTAACAATTGTGGTGTTTTGTATGATTGGGATGAAAAAACAAAACTTTATTTGGCGGTCTGCAAGCTTAGAGGTAACGCAAAATTGTGGTATAGCGAGTTACATGATTCGCATTTGTCTTGGCCGGTTTTCTCGCATGCTATTGTTAAACAATTTCCAGGGGATGTAAGTTTTGGCAAATTATTGGCAGAGGCTGCTAATTTTAAGAGTACCGCGGGTCATGATTTACAAACTTACTGTTTTAAAAAGTTGGGAAAAATTAACGCGTTAAAATTAGAGTTATCAGATGACCAATTAATAGATTATGTAGCACAGGGGATCCACGATGATCATATACGTACCACAGTGTTAGCGGCGCGATGCAAAACCCTTCATGAATTACATTCATGTCTTAGAGTGTTTAATGACACTATCAAAAAGAGTGATTCGGGCAAAAATCGAACACGTGATAACAACTCAGAAAAATTGAAAAGAAAAGACGATAAAGAAAAGGGAAATTGTTTTATTTGTCATAAATCGGGTCACGTGAGGCGCGATTGTCCTGAATCGAAACGAAAAAGGGGTGAAAATTCGAAAACGCAACCGGATTCGAGTAAACAAACGGACAAAGAAAATAAACATGAATTAAAGTGTAATTATTGCCAAAAGTCAGGTCATTCGGAAGAGCGGTGTTACAAAAAACTTAAAGACAAAGGTGAAAAGAAGACGGCATGACTGGCCGGGGGAGAATCTCAAGCTGTGCATCAGGTAGAACGAGGAATTCTTAAAAATCCTACAAAGATTGTTAAAATAGGTGACAAAAGTATTGAGTGCATTCTCGATTTCGGCAGTACCTGTTCAATAATTAAGGTAGGATTAGCACAAGAATTGAGGTTAAAGTTACTGCCTACACTTGAAACCCTTGCAGCATTTAATCATGCCGTCACAACGCCAATCGCTCGAACTTTTATTGACTTAATTATTGACGAGATAAATGTAAGAGTACATGCATTCGTTGTGCCGAATGACCAATTGACAAAAGAAATCTTAATTGGGCGCGACGTGTTTAATAACCCGGGAGTTACGGGTATTGCAAATTCACAAGAAACAAAATTAGTAAGTGAATCAATCGTAATAAGTACGGAATCTGTGAACGAAGTAAACTTGGTTCAAACGACTAAAGACCCTATTACGGTGGGGGATGTAATTTGCCCGGGAGTAAGTGAGGAAATTGTTAACCGATTGATTTTGCTTTTAAATGAGTTCCGTGATACTATAGCACTAAACATGGAAGAATTAGGTCGAGTAAATAGTTGCACAATGAGTATAGAGTTGACTGATAATGAACCCGTTCATTATCATCCGCGACGATTGTCCTATACAGAACGGGAAAAAGCTAACAATATCACCACCGAATTAGAGAGAAACAATATGATAAGAAAGAGCAATGCAACTTACGCAAGTCCTATCACCTTGCAACCGAAGAAAAACGGGGAGGTACGATTGTGTGTCGATTATCGGAGGGTCAATAAAAAGACCAAAACTGATCCACACCCTCTTCCTCGTATTGAAGATCACATTGATCGTTTAGCAGGGAAAAATTATTTTATATCGTTAGATCTTAAATCGGGATTTTATCAAATTCCCATGAGTGAAGACTCCGCAGAGATTACCGCTTTTGTTACCCCTGATGGTCACTGGGAATTTTTACGAATGCCTTTTGGGTTGAAAAACGCGCCCGCCGTGTTTCAGAGGGCCATTAATCGAGCATTGGGAGAATTACGTTTTTCTATTGCCCTAGTATATATCGACGACATCCTTATCCCTGCGACATCAATAGAGGAATCTTTTAAAAATTTGCGTCAAGTTCTCGAAGCATTGCAAGAGCACGGTTTCACATTAAATCTAACGAAATGTAAATTCTTTCAAACAACAATTAATTATCTCGGTAGGGAAATTTCGAGGGAAGGAGTAAGACCAGGCAAGCATAAAATTGTCGCGGTAGAAAGGGCCCCTGAGCCAATAAATGTGAAACAAGTAAGATCATTTCTTGGGCTCGCGGGTTATTTCCGTAAATTTATAAAAAATTATGCTAGGTTGGTCTCACCATTAACAGATTTGCTAAGAAAAGAAACCCCATGGCTTTGGGGCCCTCAACACAAGAGGGTCGTACAAGAGGTAAAACGAATTCTTGTAAACAGACCTGTTTTGTCTATTTACGATCCTTCACTCGAAACTGAATTGCACACAGATGCTAGCTCCATCGGGTTAGGGGCTATGCTTATCCAAAAAAAAGGACAACATGCAACACGTGGTTTCTTATTACAGCCGAAAAACGACGGCTATTGAAGAAAAATACCACTCGTACGATTTAGAAACTCTTGCTGTTTATGAGGCACTCAAAGCATTCAGGGTTTATTTGTTAGGAATTAAATTTGTCGTTGTAACAGACTGTACGGCTGTACGAGCTACGGCCACAAAAAAGGACATCCAACCGAGGGTTGCAAGATGGTGGGTCTATATGCAGGATTTCGATTTCGACATTGTTTACAGGCCGGGCATTCAGGGCGCACATGTTGACTATTTGAGTCGAAATCCTGTACAATGCTTACACATCGATGTTACCGATAGTGAATGGATAAAAGTTGCTCAAATACAAGACCCGGATGTCGAACTAATAAGGAAAATATTACAAGACGGTGAAATGAAGTCTGATACTAAGCAATATTTTGATGCGTATGATTTAAGAGCGGGAGTAGTTTTTAGGCGTACTGAAAACGGAAACAAGTGGGTGGTACCGCGAAATTCGCGTTTTAACATCGTCAGAATGTGTCACGATGAACAGGGACACTTCGGTTTAGAAAAAACGCTAGAGAAAGTCAAAGAGAATTATTGGTTCAAGGGAATGCGAAGGTTCGTTGCCAAATACGTAAAATCATGCTTAAATTGTCTCTATTATAAACAGTCCTCGGGACGTAAACCTGGATTCTTGCACCCGATAGAAAAAGTTTCGATTCCTTTTCATACAATTCACATTGATCATGTTGGGCCGTTTGTTAAAAGTAAAAGAAAGAATACACAACTGTTAAACATCGTGGATGGTTTTACAAAATTTTGTGTAATCGAGCCAGTCAGGAACACAAAAACAAAATGGGTTATACGATCCCTGGAACAAATCTTCGCACTTTTTGGTGTTCCATCAAGAATAATAAGCGATAGGGGAACCTGTTACACATCCCTACGATTCACAAAATTCTGTCAGGAATATGGGATAAAACATGTACTGAACGCCACAGCCACGCCTCGAGCAAATGGGCAGGTAGAGAGGGTTAATTCGACGGTGGTAAGTGCCCTCGCAACTTCCAGCGCGGGAGCAGAGGAAGACGACTGGGACCTTTTTGCGAAAAAGGTTCAGAGCGGAATTAATAATACTCCAAACAGGACCACTCGACAATGTCCATCTCAATTGTTGTATGGGTTCAAACCAAGGAGCACTGCAGGTGCGTCCTTGTTGGCCGCCATACAGGACACATTGGATGCTGTTGATTTGAGTGAACTTCGACGTAGAGCAAAAATGACTACCGACGATGAACAAGAACGCCAGAAAGCCAAATTTGACTCTAAAAGGTTTAAAGCCCCCAGGTATGCGGTGCACGACATTGTTATGGTTACTACAGAACAACCTGCAACTGGGACAAGTAGAAAGCTGTTAGCCAAAGCAAAGGGACCGTTCAAGGTTACGGCTGTTTTACCAAACGATCGGTACGAAGTCGAGGACCTGAGGGAAATGAAAAAAGGAAGTGGAAAGAAAAGCGTTGTTGCCGTCGATAGCATGCGTAGGTGGATCACCTTCGATGCTCTGGACTGAAAAGAGAAACTGCAAGGGGTAAGGATAATTAAATAATAATCAAAGTCCTTGAGTTTGTTTTAGCTTCCGGATCTATACTTTGCACCCGTGGTGGTGTCGGAACTTGATTGAGAGCTCGCCACTAGATATTGAATCTGAAGCAGCTTCTAGTATCTTGTCAAAGGTTAAACAATGAGACGGCGAGTGACGAAATAGGGCGACAGCACGGCTGGAGCTAGTCACAGGCCGTAAATGGGATAGCTAGAGACCCACGGGAGCTACGTTGTCTAATGCGTATGCTTATTGGGAATGTGATCTATGCTATCTCTGGTAGGTCTATGCAGGCATCCACGGGTGATATATTCGCAGTGGAGTAAAGCCCTGGTAGATCCGAGATAGAACCTAGCCTGGCATCCACAAGGAAGTTTTGTGTAATCACTTGTGGAATAAGGCCCTGGAAAAGTCTATCTTCCCCTTCACCTGTCATTTCCTTAGAAATCAATGCTCGGGTTATTTTGATTTGATGACAGCGAGGAATGGCCACTTCGTTTAATCATTTTAATTGACCTGAGAATTGTTTTCTGCCCAAATCTCCGATATAGTGGGAGAATTCGAACACACCCTTTAAAACCAAATTTCGTTTGTTACAGTAAAGAGGAGAGATGGTCGGGGACGCCAACAATGGTCAGGAAAGGCCGTTGTCGGACTAACATTTTTTTTTTTGACAACTCCGAACGAGCTGTGGAAGGGATTCATAGTTTTATGACTTTGGGTTTTTACGCGACGAAAGGACCAGCCAAGAACCATGTGAAAAACACATGGTGATCCTTCCAAAGAGAGGCCCTGGGACCAACGGTCTCTCTCGAGGAAAACGCGTCCCCACTGGGGGAAATGGGGACCAGAAAGCGTCGAACCTCCGACGCGCGATAACCGCTTAACTCTCGCGAAAGAATCTTGTTTTCGATATTTGTCATCGATTGAGATAGATAGTTTATCTTAGCTGTAAAAGAAGACTTTGGACATTCCTTAATAAACTATTCAGTGTTCTAATCTTTTGTAATTCTTTTACCCTTTACATTTTGGAAATTATTAACTTTCCACAATCCAAAAAACAAAATTCACCCACAACATGAGATTTTGTAAACACAACATAAACATTTCTTCACGAAAACAACCGTTTGTAATTTCACAAAAGGATCATTCTTCATTTGAATATTTCAATCCAATTTCAATGAGATAAAAATCTAATTCTATTTTTAAATAAGAGATTTAATTGAGTTTAACATTCCTTCGCGTTTTGCAATTTTCAGGGTGAAAAACCTGAAGAAGACAATACCATATTTCTTAATAAATTCCTTTTCTTTGACAAACAGTTTATTATCCCTTTTCGAGAAATAGTTAAAAAAATATTAAAGTAATTCAGTAATTCAGAAAAAAATATAAATAAATAATAATAAAGATAAAAGAAGGTTGAATTAAAAAATATATGATAAAGATAAAAGAAGGTTGAATTAAAAAATATATGATTAAAATAATAAAGAATAAATAAAGTGATATAATTGAAAAGATAAAAACGAAAGATAATATTGATCTGAAAAAGAATTTTAAAAATAAAAGAGTTAAAAAGAAAAGAATTTAAAAAATAAAGAATCCGCGAAATAAATAAAGTTATTCATAATTTCGTCGCGAAAAGAAGCAACTACATTGGATTAAAGTGACAAGTCGAAGGCAATTCCTGAGTAGTGAGTATAAAAATCTTACACCACATAATCTACACTACACGTTCATTCACACGTACATAAAGTACTCGCTTTTACACACATAAAAATTAGAAGTTATTTGTATTAGGGAATTTCTTGGGTAAAATATAATTATTGTTATTTTCAGTTTAATTTGTTTATAATTTTTATAACCTAAAAATTATATTTCCTTTTTTTAAGAATAAGGATCGTAACCTATTAACTGAATAATAGTTAAGTAGAGAGGGGATCCACACTACCTTTTACGTTTTTCGTCCCAAGGACACGTTTAGTTAGAGTCAAAATAACATCTTTTTTATAAAATAATTAATTTTCTTTAATTTCCACTTTAATACTGCTTTGTTGAATTAAAATTTTTTCCTATCAGTTTCTATGGTGGAGAAAAGTATGGAACGAATATTAAGGATCAAAAGTGGGTGCGGAAAAAGAATAGTACATTGAATAATATTTTTCAAACATTGCAAGTTTTTCTTCAGCACAGTATACATATAATGCTTATCACAAATAAATGTTGCACATTCTGTTTACTTTTTCAAGTTGTTTAGTATAGAATATTCATTTTATCAGAGAAATGTCCTTGTATATGCTTGCCTTATCTTTGGAATTCCAAACCTACATAAAAGGTATCAAGAGGTCAAGCTTAGCGATTTCCCTGGAGCATTTGTCATCCTTAGTCAACAAAACTTTATGCATACAAGAAAATACGAGATTGTATAAAAGGAAGACGTTCAAATTGTGTATAGAAGAATAACGCGCGATTTATGTACAATATTTGCACAGTCGCTTCTTTATGAAGACAAATTTTTCACATTATTGCCGTGTTTTACTTTACAAAAATAATATCTTAATTAATCCCAAGTTTTTATTCGACAGAGCTTAATAATTTTCTTTTTTTTTGAAAATTGATTACTGAAAATAATATAAATGTATTTATCACTCGGTTGTTTTTTAAATTAATTAATTAATTAATTCAGAAAAAAATATAAATAAATAATAATAAAGATAAAAGAAGGTTGAATTAAAAGAATATATGATTTAAAGAATAAATAAAGTGATATAATTGAAAAGATAAAAACAAAACATAATAGTGATCTGAAAAAGAATTAAAAAAATAAAAGAGTTAAAAAATAAATAAAAATAAAAATGCATAAAATAAGCATAATAAGCATGATAAGCATTATATGTATAAAAATGCAGTTTTCCAAAAGTTAAATTACTATACCGACTTTAACAAATTGTTACAATAAAAATTGTTAAATAAATGTTGAAAAAAATGTATCTCAATTATTAAATTTCTTCTTTGAAACATTTCGGAAATTTTGTAAAATTCTTTTAAACAATTCACTCAATTTCAAATCAAATAATAATAATAATAAATAAAACATAACTTTTAGATGTCAAATTCAGTTATTTAAAAAACAATTGTCCCGAAAATTTATGGAAAAATCAATCATTTAAAATGTTAATCAAAATTAATCCTATGAAATCAATTACTTTTAATTCAATTTTAATAATATAAAATTATTTTTAAAAATTCAATGATTTCCAAAAAATTTTTATAACATTCTTTAGGATTCAATTATTTTACCAAATTAGTAAAACTTTTTATATCAATTAAATTTTTTAGAAAATTATTTTTGTTACAAGAATAATTCTTATAACAAATATTAATAATTTTATAACATTCTTCGCAGGCTTTCAAATCTTTAAAATTTGAATACAATTCTAAAAAAATTCTTCAAAAAAATGTAATTATTACTAAAAGTTTTACTAAAATGATTTTAAAAAATACTTTCGAATAAAAATGAAATATTTTAAAAATATTAATAATTCTTGTCCGAAATTCAATTATTTTTAATAATTTTAATAAAAATTCTGAGTAGACTTTAAATATTGAACAAAAATATTAATATTTTAACAAGAATTTTTTAGAAAATTATTAAAATTTATTGTAAGAATAATTCTTGTAACAAATATTAATAATTTTATAACATTCTTCGCAGGCATTCAAAGCTTTAAAATTTTAATACAATTCTAAATAAATTCTTCAAAAAAAGTAATTATTACTAAAAGTTTTACTAAAATCATTTTAAAAAATACTTTCGAATAAAAATGAAATATTGTAAAAATATTTTATAAAATAATTCTTTGCAAAAATTCAATTATTTTCAATATTTTAATAAAAATTCTAAGTAGACTTTAAATATTGAACAAAAATATTAATAATATTTTCACAAGAATTTAATTATTTAAATTTTTTAATTAATTTCAATTATTTAAAAAAAAATTTTATTTAATTATTTCTAGAAATTTAAATAATTTGATTCTGTTGACGAATTTTAATACATGTTTTTGAAAATAATTAATTTTCCCGAAAATTTTGAATTTAAATTTTATTGAAAATAATTGAAATTCAATGACGAATTTTATTATTTTAAAAAATAATTGAATTCCTAAGAAGAATTTTTTTAATTTTTGAAAATAATTGAATTCCTAAGAAGAATTTTATTAATTATGAAAATAAGTGCATAATGTAAAAAATTTTATTGTTTACAAAAATTATTGACTTATTGTGAAGAAGTTTATTTAACAAATTTGTAAATAATTGAATTCCTGTAAAATTTTTACTATCTATGAAACTAATTGAATGTTTGCGTCAAATAAAAATTGTTCTTTTGACTAATTGAATGGAAATTTCATTTAAATTAAAACATTAAAAATCATTGAATTCAGCAAAATTTTTAATAATAACTGAAAAACTTTGACAAGAATTTTATTATGAATTTTTAATTAAATTTAATTTAAATTTTTTGAATTTTATTATTTATAGAAGATAAAGATAATTGAACATTTTATGAGAACTAAAAAAAATTTTTAAACATTATTGAATTTGTGCGAAGAATATTGTTATACTTTTGAAAGTAATTGAACTTCTGCAATTATTTGTAATTGTTTTCAAAATTCACTTAAATTATTAAATTAAAAAAATATATATTACAAATTTTAATTAATTTCAGAAGAATTGGAATTATTAAAACTTTTTCATAATCTAAGTTCTCTGAAATTTCTAATTAAATTCATTGAAAATTAAAAATTCCAAATTAAATTCATTGAAAATTAAAATTTTCTAATTAAATTCATTGAAAATTAAAAATTTCTAATTAAATTCATTGAAAAATTAAAAATTTCTAATTAAATTCATTGAAAAATTAAAAATTTCTAATTAAATTCATTGAAAATTAAATATTTCTAATTAAATTCATTGAAAATTAAAAATTTCTAATTAAATTCATTGAAAATTAAAAATTTCTAATTAAATTCATTGAAAATTTTAATTTTCTAAAATTTTAAATTGAAACTCTTTGAAGTTCATCTCTTCATTAAATTTTCAAACGCAACTGTTATAAAATTCAATTAATTACGAAATACATAAGTACAATTATTCGTTAAATAATTTTAAGGTAATAATTTTACGATACTACTTCATCAAAAATGAATTTATTTAAAAAAATTATTGTCAGAAATTTTAATAAAAACGTTTCCATTTCAAGGTTTTTTGAAGTTCGTAGTAATTTTCTAGTTTATTAAAAGATTTCCAAAAATTCATAATTTTTTATTATTTTAGAATCTTAATGTTCTGAACGTTCAAATGAAGGGAATTTATTTATTTCTTCTAAAAATTAAATTTTTATTGCAGTCATTTGCTTCACTATCCAAAAAAATTAATTACTAAGTTTGTAAAAGTAGAATTTGTAGTTATTAAATTTTTTACTATTTGTAATATATTAAAATATTTTCAATAAAAAAAGTATTTCGTTCATTTGAACGTTCATATGATTTTATGAATTCTAAAAAATTATTTTTGTTAGTTATTCAAATGAAAAAAGTCCCTCATTTTTTCCTGATTTCCCTGACCTGTGGCAGCAGTGCTTCTGATAAATTTATGTTGGAGGTTGGAGCATATTAGACTTGAGTGTTTTGTGATTATGAACTTGATTATTTTAGTACGATTTCTCAAGAATGAAGAGTTCCCTTGACACAGGAAAATGCTTCATTAACCCAAATTACTTTCAAGATTAGGAACAGTAGCCCACATCCGTTAGTGTGGCATATTCTGGAGAGGAATTAAGAGCGCCCTCTTTTCTGACCCTCATCCAAGTGAAATAGTCTGTAACTTCAAAATTTACTGTCAGATAATTTCATTCGAAATAAAATTTAGTTTTTTAACTTTCAAATTGTCTAATGTAATAAATTACAATTTTCACCCTTTGACCTTCGTTACTATTCTCGAACTACCGTGAAAGATGATTCAATTTCAACTGCTAACAATGAACAATATAATATGGGCAAAATTCTCACTTCTACTTTTCAACTTTATGTTCTCGCTCATTAGGATACACTCGTTTAAAAATTTTAGAAATAATGTTTTCCTATTTCTAAGTTCGAAAATTGATGGGAACTAAGGAAATTAAATAGAAATTTCAGCCTACTTGGTTTGTATAAAATAAACAATAGAGTGGAGTTAATTTGAAAAATTTAAATCACAGCCTTAATGTATAGCTACAATTTTTAGTTCATATAAAACTTTTTTGTATAACAATAACAATAACAATAATCTCTAGGTCTCTTTCGAATTTCTCTGGAAATTGGAAATTTTTTTTCGAGAATAATTGAATTTTGGATGAATTATCAAACTTTGATTTTGAATAATAAAATTCTTTTGCGAAAGTTGATGAAAATTGTAGACATGTAAAATAATTGAATCGTTTTAAAGAATTTGATTATAATATTTAAGAATATTTCTTTTATTTCCAGTATTAGTGAATTTAAAATAGGGAAAATTCTGGAAAAAACGAAAATTCCAATATTTTACATTTTTTAAAGTTTAATAAACGAATAAGAATTTTTTAAAAATTCCATTTAATTTTTTACTTCATAATGTATTTAAGGATTGTCCAAGTAATGCTGAGGGGCAAGGGGATTGTTCTCATTACTTCAATGTAAATTCTTGCATGTTTGCAACCTCGTAAAAAAATTTTCCTAATTTTAATCACAAGGTTGCCACAAATATTTAATTTTATTTTTCCCTGACTTTTCCGTGATTTCGAAACGAAAATTTCACTTTTTCCCTGATCCTAAAGAATATTTTGATTCACTCTAAAAATTATTAGATAATCAAGAAAAAATGTTCTGTTACATTTATTTACAAATTTCATTAATTGTAAAATTATTCAAAAACATCAATAACATCTTTTTTAAATAAATATTTAATCATTATTATTTTTCTGTAGGAATTGAAATTCTTCAAAACATTTAAATTCAAACCTTTTTAAATTGAACAACTTATAAAAATATTATTACAAAACATTTTTAAGAATAGGTTAATTATTTACAAAAATCCTAAAAAATCCTTCGCAAGGATTCAATTATTTTTACAAGCAGTAAAATTTCTCAAAAAAATTAAATTTTTTTCTAAAAATGTAATAAAATTCATGGCAACAATTCAAGTACTTTCATAAATAACAAAAAATCGATTATCCGTTAATTCATTTTTAAATCAATTTTTATTAGAAAATTCTAGAAAAATTCAATTATTTAAATTAAAAAATAAATAATTTATTGAATAATAGAATGTTCTTTGTTAAAATTTAATTCTCATAAAGAATTTTATCAATAAATTTTTAAATATATGAATTTAATTTGACAAATTTTAATAAAATTTTTAAGAATAATTACATTTTTCAAAGAATTTGATTAAAATATATATTGTATAAAAAATCATTAAAATTCTGCGATGAGTTTTATTACTTATGAAAATAATTTAAATTTTCTTAAAATTTCCATAAAATAATTGAATTTTGGAGAAGAATTTTATTATTTATAAAGTTACTTGGAATTTTAACAAGAATTTTTTTTTAATTTTCGAACACAATTGGATTTCTGCGAAGAATTTTATTACATTTTAAAAATAATTTAATTCTTCCAACGAATTTTATTCAAATTTATAAAAATAACTTTATTTATTAAAGGGATTTTATTATTTATATAAATAATTTAATTCTTACAAAGAATTTTATTCCAGTTTATAAAATTAATTGAATTTCGGTGAAGAATTTTTTTAATAATTTATATTTATCGAAAAATTTTATGAAATTTTGTATTTTAAATAATTGAATTACTGTGAAAATAATGGAATTATTTTGAATTAATTCATTAAAATTAAATTCCTACAAAATTTTGTCAAGAATTTTATTAAAATTTTTAAACATAATTGAATTTAGATGAAGAATTTTTTTATTTATAAGTATAATTGAAATTTTGAAAATATTTTTTTTTTAATTTTTGAGAATAATGGAATTTCAGCGAAGAATTTTATTAATGTTAAAAATAATTTAATTCTTCCAATGAATTTTATTCAAGTTTGTATAAATAATTGAATTCTTACAACGAATTTTATTCAAGTTTATAAAAGTAATTGAATTTTGGGTAAGAATTATATGATTTTTAAAAATATTTTTGTAAAATTGATATTTTTCAAAAAATTTATTAAATTTTGTATTTTAAATAATTGAATTCCTGTGAAAATTTTATTACTTATGAAAATAATGGAATTATTTTGAATTAGTTCATTAAAATTGAATTCCTACAAAATTTTGCCAAGAATTTTATTAAATTTTTTAAACATAATTGAATTTAGATGAAGAATTTTTTAATATATAAATATAATTAAAATTTTGAAAATATTATTTTTTAATTTTTGAGAATAATTGAATTTTTGCGAAGAATTTTATTAATTTTGAAAATAATTTAATTCTTCCAATGAATTTTATTCAAGTTTGTATAAATATTTGAATTCTTACAACGAATTTTATTCAAGTTTATAAAAGTAATTGAATTTCAGGGAAGAATTTTATTATTAATAAAAATATTTTTATATAATTGATAATTTTCGAAAAATTTTCTTAAATTTTGTATTTTAAATACTTGAATTTCTGTGAAAATTTTATTACTTATAAAAATAATGGAATTATTTTGAATTAATTCATTAAAATTGAATTCCTACAAAATTTTGTCAAGAATTTCATAAAATTTTTTAAATATAATTGAATTTAGATGAAGAATTTTTTTATTTATAAATATATTTGAAATTTTGAAAATATTTTTTTTTAATTTTTGAGAATAATTTAAGTTTTGCGAAGAATTTTATGAATTTTGAAAATAATTTAGTTCTTCCAATGAATTTTATTCAAGTTTATATAAATAATTGAATTCTTACAACGAATTTTATTCAAGTTTATAAAAGTAATTGAATTTCGGTGAAGAATTTTATTATTTATAAAAATATTTTTATATAATTGATAATTTTCGAAAAATTTTCTTAAATTTTGTATTTTAAATACTTGAATTTCTGTGAAAATTTTATTACTTATAAAAATAATGGAATTATTTTGAATTAATTTATTAAAATTGAATTCCTACAAAATTTTGCCCAGAATTTTATTAAAATCTTTTAATATAATTGAATTTAGATGAAGAATTTTTTTATTTATAAATATAATTGAAATTTTGAAAATATTTTTTTTAATTTTTCAGAATAATTGAATTTTTGCGAAGAATTTTATTAATTTTGAAAATAATTTCATTCTTCCAATGAACTTTATTCAAGTTTGTATAAAAAATTGAATTCTTACAACGAATTTTATTCAAGTTTATAAAAGTAATTGAATTTTGAGTAAGAATTTTATTATTTTTAAAAATATTTTTATATAATTGATATTTTTCGATAAATTTTAATAAATTTTGTATTTAATACTTGAATTCCTGTGAAAATTTTATTACTTATGAAAATAATGGAATTATTTTGAATTAGTTCATTAAAATTGAATTCCTACAAAATTTTGCCAAGAATTTTATTAAATTTTTTAAACATAATTGAATTTAGATGAAGAATTTTTTAATATATAAATATAATTAAAATTTTGAAAATATTATTTTTTAATTTTTGAGAATAATTGAATTTTTGCGAAGAATTTTATTAATTTTGAAAATAATTTAATTCTTCCAATGAATTTTATTCAAGTTTGTATAAATATTTGAATTCTTACAACGAATTTTATTCAAGTTTATAAAAGTAATTGAATTTCAGGGAAGAATTTTATTATTAATAAAAATATTTTTATATAATTGATAATTTTCGAAAAATTTTCTTAAATTTTGTATTTTAAATACTTGAATTTCTGTGAAAATTTTATTACTTATAAAAATAATGGAATTATTTTGAATTAATTCATTAAAATTGAATTCCTACAAAATTTTGTCAAGAATTTCATAAAATTTTTTAAATATAATTGAATTTAGATGAAGAATTTTTTTATTTATAAATATATTTGAAATTTTGAAAATATTTTTTTTTAATTTTTGAGAATAATTTAAGTTTTGCGAAGAATTTTATGAATTTTGAAAATAATTTAGTTCTTCCAATGAATTTTATTCAAGTTTATATAAATAATTGAATTCTTACAACGAATTTTATTCAAGTTTATAAAAGTAATTGAATTTCGGTGAAGAATTTTATTATTTATAAAAATATTTTTATATAATTGATAATTTTCGAAAAATTTTCTTAAATTTTGTATTTTAAATACTTGAATTTCTGTGAAAATTTTATTACTTATAAAAATAATGGAATTATTTTGAATTAATTTATTAAAATTGAATTCCTACAAAATTTTGCCCAGAATTTTATTAAAATCTTTTAATATAATTGAATTTAGATGAAGAATTTTTTTATTTATAAATATAATTGAAATTTTGAAAATATTTTTTTTAATTTTTCAGAATAATTGAATTTTTGCGAAGAATTTTATTAATTTTGAAAATAATTTCATTCTTCCAATGAACTTTATTCAAGTTTGTATAAAAAATTGAATTCTTACAACGAATTTTATTCAAGTTTATAAAAGTAATTGAATTTTGAGTAAGAATTTTATTATTTTTAAAAATATTTTTATATAATTGATATTTTTCGATAAATTTTAATAAATTTTGTATTTTAAATACTTGAATTCCTGTGAAAATTTTATTACTTATGAAAATAATTGAATTATTTTGAAGAAATTTATTAAAAATTGAATAATTGAATTCTTGTGGTATTTTGTCAAGAATTTTATTAAAACTTTTAAAAGTAATTGAATTTTAATGAAGTATTTTATTATTTATAAAAATAATTGTAATTTTGACGAGAATAGTTTTAAAATTTTTAACATAATTGAAATTCTGCGAAGAATTTTTGTAACTTTTGAAAATAATTGAATTTCTGTAATCATTTGTAACTTTTCCAAAATATAATTTTTTTTAGTATTTTTAATTAAAATTCTTTTATCAGTCTAGTATTTATGAAAATTGTAAAAATTATTCATAAAATAATTTATAAGTCATAATTTATGATAGTTATTATTAATTTTATTTAAATATTATTTATTATTATTATTTATTTATTATTTATTATTTATTATTTATTATTAATTATTAATTTTATGAAAGTTTTTAAAAATTTAAGTTATTTAATAAGAAATTATTGTTAGAAAAAAAAATTTGAAGGTTTTTTTTTCAAATTTATGGTAATTTCATAGTTTACGGGTCAAAAAGAAAAAAATGCAGTTTTCTCATGAATTTTAAAAATTCAATTTTTTCCAGTACTTTTAGCAGTGATGCCAGAAACCCTACGCGATTCACCCCCACCATAGCGCCAAACTTACTCCTTCCAATCTCTACTAACACAAAGACACATCACGAGTTCAGTCTCGTCGGTGTGTCTCTTTTTCGTTTTTCATGAAAGCAAGAGAGAAATGGCGCGAAATTTTAAAATGTAGACGTACTAAAATGTGATTATTAAGGAAAATGCTTTAAAAAACTTGTAAATTATTATTTAATAATTGTATAATTCATTATTAAATAATTTTTATATAATTAATTAATTACTTTTATAATTATTAAATGTAAATAAATAATTATAAATTAATAATTATAATTAAAAAATACAAATAAAAGTAAATTGCTGAAACAAAATTTAACAAGCAATTAATAATAACTTTAATTATTGTCAACAAAAAAATCTATAAATTTTAAATAATCAATTATTATTATTATTATTATATTTCATTAAAATACTCTCTAAATCTGAATTAGTAAAAAATAACTAATTACTACTATTAAATTAAAACGAAATTCCTTTTATTTTACAAATTTAAAAAATATTTATTTTGCAATTTCAAAACTTTAGTTTGCTAATTTTTAAATTTATATTTCTAAAATTTGTTATTTTTCATGTTTAAATTTCATTTATTTTTATTTACAGCCAAACTGTGAGTTTAAATAATAATTCATTATTATTAACAATTTTACTAGAAAAATAATTATTAATTGCATCTGCGATTCATTTTTTACTATAATATTTGTTGTTTTTAACAAATTAAAATTTAGGGAGTATTAATTAAAAAGTGAATTAAACTCGTTTTCTCATCACCATTGAGGTAGAGTTCATGGCGCGTTTTTAAACTTTTGAGGACCAATATCAAATTAAAACATTATATGTAGTTAGAATACTATTAAAACATGCAAGTTTTAGAAATATAAAAAAACATACAATACAAATTTCGAAAAAGTTGAGTCCTCAAAAATTTTACTCACCAAAGCAAACAAACTTTTAAAATTTAAAAGATATATTGACTATGGAGAGTACACATTTAAAACAATGTCTTCTATAAGTAATATATTCAAAAAAACTAAAAATCTTCGCCTTAAAATGGGTTAATAAGAACAAAACATTGTTCAAATGTGATCGTGGTTCCCCGACTACTGCAAAAGCGTGCAACTCTTGTCTTACCTGAAGACATTGAGCATGGACAAATATTATATGGAAAAAACTTGTTTCTGGTAATTTTTTAAATTACACATTTATAAAAATTTTAGATATTATAACCCAGAAAAATGCCTTAAAATTTTTTAATGTCTTCAATAAAGTCACACGTTTTTACAATAATCAGGCCTAATCCACAAAGTAGGGATACAAATATGTGTTTTTTAATTTTTTAATCATCAATGAAAACGTATAATTACATTTGCTTAGAAAAATTAAATCTGGTTTATGTTTATTAAAAAACTAGCATAGGATACGCGCGCTAAAGCGCGCGTTCACATTCTATTTCAATTATGTTAAAAGAATACAATTATGATCACGAATTAAAATTAGAATTTTTTTTATTAAATTAAAAAAGTAGTTAATTGTACCAAAACCATTATTATCGCAGTGTTTCTAATTTTTACAAATAAAATCAAACTTATGTCAGTACGCAGTACAAACATGGTTTAACAACAATGATCATTTAATGGAAATTATAATATTATTTATATTATTTATTTCCAAAAAATCTGAATTTTATTGAAAGTCCTGATTGAAAAATTAAGAAAAGAAATTATTTAAATTTTTTTACATTTTTCTCAATACAATTTAACATTCTGTAATATAATTAAATTTTTTTTATAATAAATAAAGAAAATATATTATTTTGGATTAACAACCAAAATTTTGTTACAAAACTTTAATTTTTTTTTGTATAAAAAATGAAAGAAGTTTGCGTGATGTTGATTTATCAATTATTATTACAAGATTATAAATTTTTTTTTGAATGAAGAAAAGAAAATTGCATAATTTCTCTTTCTCAATTACAATGATTTTAAAAATTTTTTAATTTTTCATTAAAAATAGAGAAAAAATAAAATGAAATAGAAATAAGAGAAAACACAAATTGTTAAATACGTAGAAGCATTTTAAATTAAAAAAAATTTTCAATTATAATAAATTTGTTGTAAATATTTTTTAAAATTGAAATGTTTAATTTTCTAATTTTTTAAAAATAAAAATAAATAAAAGAAAACAAATATTTAATTAATTTTTTAATATGAATACCAATCAAAAATATTTTAAAAATTAAACAATACTGTATATTTTCTAACATTTTGTTAACTTTTGAATTTATAGTTAATCAAAATGTTGTAAAAACCAAAAAATCAATTACAATTTAAAACACTACATTAATTAAAGTATTTTAACATTAATTTTTATTTACTTTACGGGAATTTTATTTAATAATTATCGAAAATTAAATAACGAATATAAATCAAAATTTTTAATTAAACAAAAATTTACAATAAATGATTTTTGAATACCTCAATGGTGATGAGAAAACGAGTTTAATTCACTTTTTAATTAATACTCCCTAAATTTTAATTTGTTAAAAACAACAAATATTATAGTAAAAAATGAATCGCAGATGCAATTAATAATTATTTTTCTAGTAAAATTGTTAATAATAATGAATTATTATTTAAACTCACAGTTTGGCTGTAAATAAAAATAAATGAAATTTAAACATGAAAAATAACAAATTTTAGAAATATAAATTTAAAAATTAGCAAATTAAAGTTTTGAAATTGCAAAATAAATATTTTTTAAATTTGTAAAATAAAAGGAATTTCGTTTTAATTTAATAGTAGTAATTAGTTATTTTTTACTAATTCAGATTTAGAGAGTATTTTAATGAAATATAATAATAATAATAATAATAATTGATTATTTAAAATTTATAGATTTTTTTGTTGACAATAATTAAAGTTATTATTAATTGCTTGTTAAATTTTGTTTCAGCAATTTACTTTTATTTGTATTTTTTAATTATAATTATTAATTTATAATTATTTATTTACATTTAATAATTATAAAAGTAATTAATTAATTATATAAAAATTATTTAATAATGAATTATACAATTATTAAATAATAATTTACAAGTTTTTTAAAGCATTTTCCTTAATAATCACATTTTAGTACGTCTACATTTTAAAATTTCGCGCCATTTCTCTCTTGCTTTCATGAAAAACGAAAAAGAGACACACCGACGAGACTGAACTCGTGATGTGTCTTTGTGTTAGTAGAGATTGGAAGGAGTAAGTTTGGCGCTATGGTGGGGGTGAACCGCGTAGGGTTTCTGGCATCACTGACTTTTAGTAAAAATCCCTGACTTTCCCTGACATTCCTGACCTGTGGCAACCCTGAATCAAAAACCCTGTATATTAATTTTTGTTAAAAAAAAAACATTTAAAAAAGAATTGAAAATTAATGCTAAAATTTGTTTAATACTTATATATTAAAAAATATTTTTAATTCGTTTTCTGAAATTGTGTTGAAAATCATGACAAAGTTTTTCTCATTTCCTTAATTTGCAGCTGACAATCCTTAAAGTAGGGAAAATTCTGGAAAAAAACGGAAATTCCAGTATTTTACATTTTTCAAAGTTTAATAAACGAAGAAGAATTTAAAAAAAAATCCCTTGATAATTTTTTCGTTCGTAATATATTTTAATAAATGTTTACTTACGAAAAAACTCGACAAGAAAACACACTGTTTAACTCACCTGAAACAGAAAGAGAAAATTATTTTTTAAAAACTGTATGATAAAATAAGGTGCAATAATATAACACTCTTAACATTTAACTATCAAAAATAGCGACAAATTGATACAAAATTTACCGATCACTTTGATCATCACTTGAGTTATTCTAATTTTGAAATCGTTCTTAAATAAAACACAGGTAAAATTATGCTTGGCAGTTGAAAAATTAAAAAATTTGTAAAATCTTTATAAACTTGCGATGAAAATTGACCAGTTCGGTAGAATTTTATCAGATAAAAAAAGAAGCTTTTAATAAAAATTAAAAATTAAGGTAATTAGTATTCTTTCGTTTTGAGAAAAACTTTTGCATATTAATTAATCAAATTATTAAAAACTATTTCGGTTAGTGAGATACGTTGCAAAGGTATTTTAATATTTTCCTCTATATTACTCATTGTCAGACTTTGACGAATGATTAATCGAATATATTACTCATTTGAGTAATATTGATCACATAATTCTAATAAAAATTCACGAAAACATCAGTTAGGGATGTTAATATAAAAAGATACTGTTACACTGAAAAAAAATCCATTTTGATCAAATAAAAATTAATAATTAATTAATTAATTAATTATCAATCAATTAATTATTAATTAATTAATTAATTAATAATTTATTTTTACATTCTTAAAATAAAAATACCTGAAATTAATTAAGAAAAATAATTTGTGGAATTTGAGATTCTCATTAAAATTTGAATGAAATAAACAAAATAAAATAATCCAAGTTATTGAAATCGAATAAATATTTATTAGATCCGAATAAAAATTACTTGTCTCAAGTAAATATTTTTCAAATAGATTGAATTAATTGAATCAAATAATTTTTTTCAAATGCTAAGAATACTCTTTAGCTTTAAAAGTTTCACTGTTTAATTTTTATATAAATAGAAACAATTTTGTTCGCTCCAGGAGAGTTGGGAATTGAAACAAACTAATGAGACCAACTCGCACAGTCAAATTTTATCAAAAATGTATTATTTCTCATTTGTTTCTCTTTGGAAATTAAAATTTTTGTTTGGGGGAAATTCAATTAAAATTGTAAAACAAATAGTTAAAATTAAATTATTTTCGAGAAATTATATTTAAATTATATTGAAAATAATTAAATTTATGTGAAGAAATTATTTTCTCGACGAATTTAATTAGAATTGGATAAAAAATAATTGAACATTGATGCAAAGAATTTCATCAAAATACATTTTTTTTTAACATTTCATGAAAATAATTAAATTGAGTTTTAGAGAATTTAAGTTTTAATTGAGAATTTTCTTTTTAGCAAAGTATATTTGTAAATATTTGTAAAAATTAGAAAATAATTCTTTGACTTTGACGAATAGGATTTTACGAAAAGTTGAAAACGTCTTTAGCGATTTTCGAGTTTTCCCGCTTGTCTGCGTCGACGTTTCGAACTTCTGTTCAATGTCCGCTGCAAGATCTTTGGAAACTAATTAAAATGCAAGTACCCTTCCGGATCAGCAGTTTTCACTGAGAGCAGTCGCAGTGTATTTGCAAGTATTCTTTGCTTCATTCGAGGTAATTGTATTCTCGACTTGAAAAAGTAATTTCCAACAATTGTTCAAACCTGTCATCTTCATTTAAGTTGATTTTCTCGATACTTGACTATATAAATCTTTCTCGCTTATAAATTTATACTTTTATATTTTTCAATTTAAAAATTAAGGCGACATTTTTAAAAATCTCTTTCTAGGTTATGATCAATATAAAAAAAAATATTCTCAAAAAAAATATTCTCAAAAAAAACTATTTTTAAAAATTACAATCAAATTCTTTAAAACCATTCAATTAATTTCAATATTTACTATTTTTATGATTTTTCGCAAAAGAATTCAATTATTTAAAAAAAATCAATAAAAATTTGTTCAAAATTCAATTATTTTCATAAATATTAAAAAATTATTTCATTTCATTCATTTTTTTAATTACTTAAAATAATCCAATTTCCAGAAATTAATTTAATTTTATAGAATAGAATTTTTACAAAAATTGAAAAAATCAATTATAAAACAATTTTTTTTTATATAATTCTTCACAATAATTCAATTACTTTTCATTACATTCAATTATTTTCACTAATATTAACATTTAAAAAAAAATCCAATTATTTAAAACATCTTTAATAAAAATTCGAAACAAGAATACAATTATTTTCATAAAAAAATAAAACTCATCGAAGAATTTAAATTATTTTTAATACAACTTTAAATTAATCAATCGAAAGATTCAATTATTTTCAGAAATAACATTTTTCTCAAGAATTCAATATTAATTCATACAAAATTTTAATAATATTCATAACATTTCGAAAAAATTAATTATTTAAAACAATTTTTATAAAATTCTTTTGAAGAATTTATTGCTTAAAAAGAAAAATTTTTTATAAAAAGTCAATTTGCTTTTAAACATTTTAATCAATTTTTTCGCAAAAATACCATTATTTCCATAGATAACAATATTCGTTAACAAGAAATCAATTATTTTTTAAAGTAATAAATTTTTCTTCAAAAATTCAATTATTTAAAAAAATCCTAATAAAATTCTTTAAAGGAATTCAATTGTGTTCATAAATAATAATAATTCAATTCTTTTTAAACATTTTAATAACATTTTTTTTAGCAATAATTCAATTATTTTCACAAATAATAAAATTCATCACAGGTCTTCAATTATTTTTAATAAAATTTCACAGAAATTACTCGAAAAAATGCAATTATACTTAAAAATTGAATTTCAATTCCTCGAGAAAAGTAATTAATTACAAAAATGTTTTTTGATAATAATTCTTTAAAAGAATTCAATTTAATTTTATTTACAAATAAATTTGATGTTTTCACTGGAATTCAATTATTTTGAAATATTTCAATAAAATTATTCAATTATTTTATTTTTTATTTTAATCAATTATTTTAATAAATAATTTTTCTAAAGAATTCAATTTTATTGATAAATAACAAAACTTTTCACAGAAATTCAATTCTTTTTGGACATTTTAACAAAATTTGTCGCAAAAATTCAATTGTTTTAATAAATAAATGAAATTCTTCTCAGGAATTCAATTATTTTTCGAAAATTTTAATAAAATTCTTTGCCAAATTGAATTACTTTTTATAAATAACAAAATTCATCAGAAAAATTCAATTATTTTTAATAATTTAATTATAATAATTTTCTTCTTGAAAATTAAGTTATTTTTTGAACCATTCGAAGAAAATGGTTCGCGAGAATTTACTTATTTTCAAAAATAATAAAATGCTTTTTAGAAACGCAATTATTAAAAAAAATTAAATACAATACGACACACGCTTTTTATTTATGTCAAAAATTTTAATAAATTTCTTGGTAAGAATTTTATTATGTTTAAAAATTTATGACAAAATTCAATGATTGAATAAAATTTGTTGTTAAAATCTTCGTAGGAATTCAATTGTCTTGATGAATAATAAAAATTTCTCAGAAATTCAATTATTTAAATTAGAATTTGCTCATAAAATTAGTCAAAGGAAATCTATTATTTAAAAATTTTTCTAAAATTCTTGGCAAGAATTAAATTATTTTCATAAATAATTTAATTTTTTCGTAAGTAATAAAATTCATTACAGGAATTGAATTTTCTATCAGAGGATAAGAAAGAAGTAAATATTTTTGTTGAAAATTCGGAAAAGTCAGGGGAATAAAAAATATTTAGTCAGAATTGTAAGGTTTTTAAAGCGAATTTTTTTTCGATCGTCAAGTTTAATTTTTTAATTTAATTATTTTTAATTTCTTTAGGTTTTAATTTTTAATTTTTAAACTTTTTTAAGTTTTAATTTTTTAATTCTTTTTTGTTTTAATTATCCATTTTTTAATTCTTTTTTTAAGTTTTAGTTTTCCATTTTATAATTCTTTTTCTAAGTTAAAAAGTTCTATTTTTTAATTCTTTTTTTGTTTTAGTTTTCAATTTTTTAATTATTTTCCTAAGTTTTAATTTTCCATTTTTTAATTCTTTTTTTGTTTTAGTTTTCCATTTTTTAATTATTTTCCTAAGTTTTAATTTTCCATTTTTTAATTCTTTTTTTGTTTTAGTTTTCCATTTTTTAATTCTTTTTCTAAGTTTTAATTTTCTATTTTTTAATTCTTTTTTTAAGTATTAGTTTTCCATTTTTTAATTATTTTCCTAAGTTTTAATTTTCCATTTTTTAATTCTTTTTTTGTTTTAGTTTTCCATTTTTTAATTCTATTTCTAAGTTTTAAGTTTTCATTTTTTAATTCTTTTTTTGTTTTAGTTTTCCATTTTTTAATTATTTTCCTAAGTTTTAATTTTCCATTTTTTAATTCTTTTTTTTAAGTTTTAATTTTCAATTTAAAAATTTTTTTCCAGTTTAAAAACTACTTTCTGCTACTTTTTCAAAAATTAATTATCGAGTGCAAAGTCGACCAACAATTTTTCTGAAATTTAATTTTGCTTCAACATTTTTTTAATTTCTTGGTGGTCGTACTAAAGTTGTCATTTTGAAATTTTCAATTCCTTTGATAGAACAAAATTCAACTATCTTCCAATGTAAACTTTAAATGTGACAAAATGAAATTTATTTCATTTTTTAATTTTTCTACCGAAAACGATTTTTTTTCACCATCAGAGACAGCGAAGGGGTTAAAGTGTTCGTTTGAAAAAAGATTTGATTATTTACTAAAAGAGGATTATTATTGCCATTTCCCTACATAGACTAAAAGGAAAAACATGTCGAGTATCGATTATCCAGGACCACTTTTCCATTTCCCACGACTTATCTGTTTGCATTTTCGTTAGTTTCACCGTTGACGTACAAATTCATTCAAATTTTTCTTCGAAATTTCAAACTTTTGCTTTTTTTTATTGCATCAAGTGTTAAGTGACATTGATGACACTAAGCGAGAAGCTTTTAAAATTAGCAAATTTTAATTTTAATTTTTAATTTTTAATTTTTAATTTTTAATTTTTAATTTTTAATTTTTAATTTTTAATTTTTAATTTTTAATTTTTAATTTTTAATTTTTATTTATTTATTTATTTGGTTAATAAACGGGTGGAAATACCCTTTACATAGTTTAATATACATATAAGTATTATTTAGATAATATAAATTTAACTTCGGCCAGAACAAAAAAAAAAAATTTTTTTTGTAATTAAACATTTTCATTTAAGACAATGGCTCGTAATGCGGCGACAAATCTTTTTGTAATTAAAAATTAAAAATTTTTAATTTTTAAATTTATTATTATTAGTAAATTTTCTATTAGTGTCTTAGAATTGAATTTTAAAATATAAGAGAATAAATTATTTGAAATTAAAAGGTCTTTGAAGCTTTTTTAATTAAATAAGAAAAGTTGGTTCAATACATCAATAAAGCTATAAAATGTGGAAAATCGAATATGGTAAAATTCATCAATAAATTATACGAAGATAATTCTTTAGAGAATTTTGGGAATAAAAGTGAGATATTCAAGATCAAGAGAAGAATGCAAAAATAGTCTAAAATTAAAAAGAATTTGTAACTTATTGTCTTCTCTACTTTTTTTTTAACATTCGTTATTAAAACTGAAAAATTGCAAACTGTGTAGAAAATTCAACGACCACAAAGAGAGAATACTTGAGAGATATAATATAGAATTCTTATGCAAATATTTTTCTCCGTAATTCAAGCATTTTTCTTCAATACTATAATAATTCCCCTTCAGTTTACCAATATTTTGAAATAAAAAGAGATAAAGAAAAAAATTATTGAAAAGAATGCATAAAAAAAATGCATTGACAGTTTTAATATTGAAAGACTTTTTTTTTATCCATTATAAATGATTCTTTGAACCGAATATGCATGAAATTTTTATGACGTGATACGAGTCCTTATTAGACGAGAGAACGATAAGGAAAAGGAGACTTTTTATTATTCTCTCTCGGTCTTGGAATACAGATCAGATTATTAAAATTTTTTATACAGCGGGAGAGACAATATTAATAAAAACATGCGATATGTGAAATCGCTAGTATTCGAAAATCGCAGCTTCTAAGTAAATGTAACTTTAGTTAACTTTAGTTAACTCTAGTAAACTTTAGTTAACTTAAGTGAAAACTTTAGTTAACTTTAGTTAACTTAAGTGAAAACTTTAGTTAACTTTAGTTAACTTAAGTGAAAACTTTAGTTAACTTTAGTTAACTTAAGTGAAAACTTTAGTTTCTTCTAAATTTTTTGTTAATGTTTGTAAAAACTTAAAGTTGTCAAATCCGCTATTGGGCCAATCCATAAAAATTTGTCTTGACTATTAAATACAGTCAGAAAAGAATTTTCTTTCCCACAATATACCGCACTCGTTTTTTGCTTCTTAAAAATTTTAACGAGAAACGATTGTAAGTAATAATTTATTTCTCTTTTTATCGTTATGCAACTATATTTACAGAAAGTGGGCATAACATCTTACTTTACACGCTTCTATACCCTTTTGGCGTTATCAAACACAAATAGTGAGCAATTTTTTCGCAATCTTATCTTGTTGCATATGCAGCATAATTCTTTATGATCCGGACGAAGAACCCGTTTCTTCATAAAGAGTTTATAGTAATTAGAGTTGTCAGCACAGATAAATAACTTTAATATGCATATTCATATACGTATACATGCATTTTAAAGCTGAGAAGGGAAATTTTTATCTGCACATGTCACTTCCTTTGAGTGTCTCCATATCAAGTTTTTAACATTTAAATTTTCCAACATGAATGCGATTTTTTTCTTAAACCTTAAGATTGAGATTCCGATTTTTCCAAAGCCTGTATGGTGAAAATTGAAACGATGAACATAATTCTAACTCGAAACTGTTGAACTTAGTGATTAAAAATTAAAAAATTAGACTAAAATTCATTACAACGAATTAACAATTAATCTAAAAAATGGTAAACGAAATTCAAAAACAGTTTCAAAGAAAAATAAATTAATATACTTTGAATCTGTTCGCAGTTTGAAGTTAATTCTTGTTTGCTTCTTAACTTCTTTAATAAATTTTCATTTTCAATCATTTGAATTTTGAAATCACAGCACTAAAAATAACTAAATTCTTGCAAAGTTTTCAACCGCAAATATGAAAATAATTAAAATCATTTGATTAATTTTATCAACATTTTGTTGAAATAACTGCTCTCTAAATTTGAATTAGTTAAAATGTTTACTAATTTGAATTAGAGACTGACTTTTTGCTTTTGAATTAGTTAATTTTACTAATAAATTAGTGGAAATTACTATTTACTGGTAAATTTTACTAAATCAAAAGCAAAAAGACAGTTTCTAATTCAAATAAGTAAATATTTTAACTAATTCAAATTTAGGGAGTGAATTCTTTCGAGAATAATTAATTAAAATTGTATTACAAATCATTGAATTCTCTCCAAAAAACAATATTATTTGCAAAAAGAATCAAATCTTTCCAAAGAATATTGTTAAATTTATTGAAAACAATTTAATTCTTGACAAGAAATTTATGAAAAATGTTACTAAATATTTTAATTGTATCGTGAATTCGTATTTAAAATGATTTTGAAAACAACTGAATTCTTGCGATGTTTTTAACTGTTTATAAAACCAAATAGAATTCTTCAAAAGAATGTTTGGTTATAAAATTCTTCAAAATAATTAATCTAACTCTTATCAAAACATTTATCGCAAAATTATTAAGCCAATTACAAATTTTTTTATTTTAAAATGTAAATTTTTGAATAGTTTCAATTTCAAACTTTAAAAAATTCAAATTTTAACTAATTTCATAATTAATTATTCTTGTTTATTACTTCCATAAAAAAATATAATTCTTTGCGAGAATTCAATTATTTTTATAAATAATAACATTCTTCGGAAGAGTTTAATTATTTTTATAAATGTTAAAACTATTGCAAAAATTCAATTATTTTTAAACTAAATTTTAATAAAGTTTCTCAAACGAATAAAATTGTTTTCTAAAATTTTTAAAAATCATTCGAAACAATTCAGTTAAAATTATAAATAGTAAAATGTATGCAAAACATTAATTATCTTCAATTAATAATAAAGTTTGTAAACATTTAAATTTCATGAAAGAATTCAATTTTTTTAAATTTTTTTATAAAATTTGTCCAAAAAATACAATTTTTTTCTAAAATTGTAATAAATCTTTCGAAACAATTCAAATAATGTTTTTACGGTTAAAATTTTGCAAAAATTCCATTATATTTAATAAATTAGGATTTTTTTTGAAATAATTTAATTTTTTCTTCATTTTTTCTAAATTTGTCAAAAGAATAAAATTATTTTCTAAAATTTTAATAAATCATTCAAAACAATTGAATTAATTTCTTTATAGTAAAATCTTTGCAAAAATTTAGTGACATTTAATAAATTATGTTTTTTTTCATAGAATTCATTTTTTTCTTCACTTGTTAGAAAATTTGTCAAACGAATTCAATTATTTAAAAAAATTTTAATGAATTCTTCGAAAAAATTCAATTGTATTTATAACCAAGTAAAATCTTTGAAAAAATTCAATTATTTTTAAACAAAATTTGATGTAATAACTTTCATTCAAAATTTTGTAAAATAATTGAATTTTAAATCTTAAATTATTTAAAAATTCATGTTTATGTTTAAAAATATAAAATTTGTTTAGTTTGCAAAGTAATAAATGGAAAAATAATATTTGCTGCAGTAATTAATAACTATTAAATTTATTACTATAATCATTACATTGTAAGGAACAAAATTTTTAATTTATTTTTAAAACATGGTTTGGTAACATTATTTACAAATTTATAAATATTTTAATTACTATGAGAATATTTGTCCAGAGAATTCAATTTTTGTCTAAAATTTTAATAAATTCTTCGAAACAATCCAATTTTTTTTAAATAGGAAAATCTTTGCAAAAAATCAAGTATTTTTATACAAAATTTCATGTAATAACTTTTATTGAAAAATTTCGAAAATATTTTTAATTCTTTCTTGAAATTTTATTAAAAATGGTTTATTGAAAATAATTGATTTGCTGTGATGAGTTTTACTGTTTATGAAAATAATCAAATTCTTTTTTTATTAATTTTTTTTTTTAATAACTTAATTTATCACTTATCTATCAAGAATTTTATTGAAAAATTTTAATAAATAATTTAATTCTTACGAAAAAAGAAAAAAAATCTTCAAGGTTTTACAATACTTATGAAATTCTTCAAATATCACAGATTGCTTCAATTTTCTTCAGATTTGACGAAAAATCTTCCAATCTGCCATCAGTGTTATAGATGCTAATAATAATTTGCCACACTTTACAGATTGCGGGAGAAAATTTATTATTTTCTACTAGAGAGGGTTTACTGTCGCAATTAGAACAACTTTGTTGAATATTATTTTGTAAAACAGTTTAATAAATACTTGAATATTAAGAAATTAAAATGTTAGTTGGTTTGGGATTGACATACATTTTATCAAAATATCATTGTTTTATCGGGTGCATAAAAAATTGTCACGTTCATTTTACTGTCACATAATGTTTTCTCCCAACTCACTCGATACTTCGGAAGTGTTTCAATTGGATATCAGCACACAAAGTTAGTGACATTCCAAAAGAACAATATAAGAGATTAAAATTTTTGAAACGTTACAAACTATTTGCAAACGCCACGTCTACATTCTTTCGTTAAGTTTTGTGCACATAATAAAGACTCAAGTTGTCGCATTTGTGAAATCTTCAGAACAAAATTTTAACACTAAAGGTAAGAAATCACTAATTTAGGCTGAAACATTTTCTAAATTGCATATCACAACACAATGAAAAGTTTTCTGACATCTGATTTTCAATAACTTTTAGGTTCATGAATTAGGTTTATTATTATGAACCTTAGGTTAATAATTGGAAAAGTATTATTCTTAATAAACAATGATTAGAGAAGTATTCATCTGCCTGCTAATTTCACTCGCTTTTTCCCAAGACTGTCAGCTTAATATACCAAGATTGTCATACATGGAAAAGAGTCTTCGATTAAATACGGAAAAAATGTTGGAAAAGAATATTGAAAATGAAAATGCGGTATTTTTTATAGGAACTGCAAGAGCTGGCAAAAGCACCCTGATTAATTACATAATCAACACTAAATTGAAAGCCACAAAGAAAAACAAATTTGAAAAAATATTGATTGAAAAAGAAGACGAACATTCCTCAGGACCGGAAATTGGTGCTGGATCAGAATCAAAAACCACAGTTCCTTCAAAATGGAAGTCGCCGAATTTGACTAATTTGATCCTATGGGATACGCCTGGATTCGACGACAACAGAGGAGAAGAACAAGACATCGCTAATTCGTATTATAGGAAATTTTTGATGGAAAAAGTTAAAACTCTAAAACTTATTGTAGTTGTAGACTTTGCAGACATTAACAACGATTCTACAAATCCATTTTTCACACTTTTAAGACATCTTGAAGGCATTTTTGAGGAAGCTTTCGTAAACATATTCCCAAGCATATCAGTGATTGTCTCAAAAGCGCCCGAGATTTTCAATGATTATACAGTCGATCATGATTACATGAAAGAGAAATTGAAGATCCAATTTCTATCGAGCTCTAAAATATCATTGTCCGAGGGTTCGAGAAAATTGATACAGTATTTAATAGACAATGTGAATCACATTGGCATCTTCAGGAAAGCCGAGAGAGTAGGTGAGCTCACTTCTGTCATAGACTACAATATTCTTCCGGCTATTAAAAGTGCTGTGAGTCTACAAAGAACTTCCCTTCAGGACTTAAAAATGAGTCTATCAGATTCATCGAAAGTCTGTCTCGGGAAAGTCTCTTCTGAATTGCAGGCAGTGATAAAAGCATCAATGAACGAGTTAAATGAAGCTATGTTGAAGGTTTGTGATAAAATGGAAAATAATTTAATAGCTGCAATCAATGTATCAGACGAAAAAGTAGTAGAAAAAATTCAAGAAAAATTACAGGCGTGTCTATATGTACAAAATTTGATAACATATTCTAACATTCCTGAATACAAAACAGTTTATTGGCTAACAATTATTGATCTGATATTTAAAAATACAGTCGATGAAAATAAATTAATATATAAAATAAAATTAATTACATTTATTGACGATTTAATGCATGGAGGAAATATTAAAATAGTGAAATCAGCTTTAAATGGATTTATAATACGGTTCAAATTGCAACTGGAAAGAATAATTTGGAAAACAAATTTTTCGATTGAGAAAAAGAAAGCAGAAAAAGAGGCAACAAATAACATTACTGCTTTAGAAGAAAATTTTCAAAAGTTGGAAAGATTGAAAAAAAATCCCAATATGAGATCAATCGCACTTAACAACGGTTGGACTTATTGGGGCTAGGTGGACAGACTGAAAAATTTTTATTATTCATCGAAAAAATTCAATATTACCTGTAAGTAGAATTTTACAAAAAAAAAAAATTATTTAAACAATTGAATTCTGTTTGGAAATTTCATGAAAATAGTTGATATTGAAAAAAACATCAAATTGAGAAAAGTTTTTCAAGAATTCAATTTTGAAGAGAATTCTATTATAAAAAACCGCTGCCAAGTGATAATTATAAAGTTATAATTATAATAACAATAAAGTATAAATTTTGAACAATTATTCTCTATTACCGTAATATTTTTTTCTTATTATTTAATACTTTCACATGAAAAAAAATTTCCTTCACGATTTCTCTTTTTTTTTAATATCAATAACTTCTTTATTTCTAATCGAATTAGCTTCAAAAATAGGTCAATCGAAGTGATTTTTAATGCTCTACAAGTTGGTAACTATAGTTTCAAAGTTCTTTCTACAGTTTTTCATAAATAAATTCTTTAAAAGAATTTTAAAATTAATTGCCTTTTTTCAGAAATTGAAATCAAATTTTTAAGAATAATTACATTTCTCGAGCAATTTCTATAAAAAATAATTCAAGACCTGCGATGATTTTTACTATTTTCGAAAATAATTTGAATTGTCGTAAAAGAATATTATTAAAATTTGCAAACAAAAAATTGAATTCTTAACAAGAATGTTTTTTACTTATGAAAATCATTGAATTTCTGAAGAGAATTTTGTTATTTAATGAAAATAATTGAATGAATTATTTTTTTTAAGAAAATTTAATTAAAATCGTATTTAAATAATTGATTTCTTTCGAACAAATGTATTAGAACATTTGAAAAGAATTGAATTCCTGTGGAACATTGTGATATTTTTGTAAATAATTGAATTCTTGTGAAGAAGAAAAAAAACCTTATTTATGTAATTGATTTTTTTAAAAGAATTGTAATGGTTAAGAATTTTGTTAAAATTTTCAAAAATAATTGAATTCTTGACAGGAAATGTTATTATTTATGAAAATAATTAAACGTTTTATTAAATTTTTTCTCAGTAATTTAAAAAATTTTTAATAAAACATTTTTAAGAAAAATTGAATTTTCGTGAAAAATTTTATTACATAATGTTTAAAAGCAATTGTATTTCTGTGAAAAAATTTTTTATTTTTGAAATCGAGTTTATTAGAATATTACAAAAAAAATTGAATTTTTGTGAAAAACTTTGTTATTTTTAAAAATAATTGAATTCTTTATTAGTAAAATGTTAAAAAAATATAAATTTAATACTTTAAAACATTGTTTTAAATAATTCGAATTTTTTGAAAAATAATAAATAATATGTAAATTTCATTTTCAATAAAATTAAATTCTCTTGGAATATTTTATTTGTTAAAATAATTGATTTTTTTCGCTCAATTAATTGAAAATTGTATTAAAAATAATTCAAATCTTCCAATGAGTTTTATAACTTTTTGCAAATAATTAAATTTTTGTTTAGAATTTTATAAAAAATGTTTTAAATAATTGAATTTCCATAAAAAAATTTGTGATTTTTGAAAATAATTGAATTCTTCATTCACAAGAATTTTATAACAACTGTTTTAAATAATAAATTTTTTCGAAAAAGTAGTAAAAATTTTGAAAATTTTATTTCGAATAATTGTCACTCGGGTGAATGATAAACGTCGAAAATATTTGTTTCAATTGTATTATTTATTGGAGTGATTTTCTTTATAAATTATTAATAAATGTATTCTTTCCAAAGACAAATGAATATTAATAAACAATTATGTGTAGTGTGTTAAAAATTATTTGTTTTCTTTTAAAATAATCCTCAGCCACGCAATAAATTATTATTAATATTCAATTTTTGCGTTCAACAATCATAATAATTTAAAAGATGGGTTGCAACCTTGATTCTAAGATCCTATTCTAAAAAAAGCCAACAAATTTTAATAGTTAAATTTAATTAAATTAATTGAAAAAAGTTTAAAAAATTAATTAAATTAATATTATAAATAATATAATAAATAATATAATAAATAATATAATAAATAATATTATAAATAATATAATAAATAATATAATAAATAATATAATAAATAATATAATAAATAGTATTATAAATAATATAATAAATAATATAATAAATACTAAATAATAAATTAATAAATTAAATTAATTGATTAAAACCATTCAATGTATTTTATTTGAAATACACATTTTCAAAATTATATATTTTACTCTTAAAAACACAAACTGTAAAGTAAAATTAAAGCTTCCGTAGTGAATTAAAAAACAGAGACATCAATGTACACTTTTTATTCCGCATAAATGACCGCAGAGGAAAAATGAGAATAAAAAAAACTATCTAATATTGATTATGTATAACTGCCAATGATGAGAGATAATAAAATAACGCGAGAAAACTGGTTTTCATCATTGAACATCGCATAGTTGTTTGAAGAATAAACCGCAGCTGTTGACATTTTGTAATCGATCTTTCTCGAGTAGTTTTTCCGCTATTGACACCTTCGACCCTGCGGTTATCCATCTTGGCCATCGCCATATGTGTCCTCAGATTTTTTCCTATTTTTTTTCACAATACTATTTTGCATTCAATTCGCAAACCATTTTTCTAATTTCCCCCCAAATATGTACGAAATTTAACAAAAAAAAAAAAAAAACTTGAAACTAAAATTAGTTTTACATTTGACACTATAAAAATTTTTTAATTGACACAATTTCAAGTAAAAAGGAATTTTAAATTTTAATTTTAATTTTAATCTTAAATAAAGCAGATTTTCAGTTATCAGCACTTAATTTTTCAAAATTTTACGTTGCGGTTTTGAAAAAAAGGATTTAAATTTAACATTTAATTTCTCAAATTAAGTGGGTGGTAATTTTTAACTTCATAGTTTTTTAACACTAAATTAGAAACGTAAAATGGAGATTTGAATATAGAACGTTAAAAAAACGTTAAAAAAACTTTTCAAAAATTATTATTAAGGTATTTTTTTCTATTCGGTTATTTCCTTATATTCGGTATAAAAATATTTGCAATTATGAATCAGGAATAATTTACTAAGAAAATTTTGAATTAAAAAAAAAAAGCCAACACTACGCGGTATTCCCAAGCGGTCACCCATCCAAGTACTAACCGCGCTCAACGCTGCTTAACTTCGGTGATCGAACGAGAACCGGTGAATTCAGCGTGAAATGAGCGTTGCCCGAAATTCTCATTTTCGCAATCGAGCAAAATTTTGTACTGAAGAATTTGTACTTATGTGAAGAAAGAAAAAAATAAAATAGTAAATAGAAAAAATTCAATTCTTTTCGAAACATTTTAATGAAAGTTATTACATCAAATTTTTTATAAAAAATACGTGATTTTTGCAATGATTTTACAGGTTATAAATACAATTGAATTTTTTCGAACAATTCATTAATATTTTTAAAATAATTGAATTCTTTTGACAAATTTTAAAAGAAATGAAGAAAACAATTGATTTAAAAAAACGAAATTTTTTGAATATAATTGAATATTAAAATTGCGGAAAATAATTGAATTTTTGCAAAGATTTTACTATTTAAAAAAATTATATTGTTTCGCAGGATTTACTAAAATTTTAGAAAATAATTGAATTTTTTTGAGAAATTTAATAAAGGAACTAAAAGAATTCTTATAAAATTTTTTTAATATAATTTTGCAATATTTTTAGAGATTTTACTATTTAGAAGAAAATTAAATTTTTTTGAAGAATTTATTAAAATTTTAGACAAAAATTGAATTCTCTGGACAAATTTTCTAATAGAACTTAAAATGTTTACAAATTTTTAAATAATGTTGCCAAACCATGTTTTAAAAATAAACTAAAAATTTTGTTCCTTGCAATGTAATGATTATAATAACAAATTTAATAGTTATTACTTATTGCAGAAAATGTTATTTTTACATTTATTATTTTGCAAACTAAACAAATTTTATATTTTCAAACATAAACATGAATTTTTTAATAATTTCAGATTCAAAATTCAATTATTTGCAAAATTTTTTATTGAAAGTTATTACATCAAATTTTAATTAAAAATAATTGAATTTTAGCAAAGATTTTACTTGGTTATAAATACAATGGAATGTTTTCGAAGAATTTATTAAAATTTTTTTAAATAATTGAATTCTTTTGACAAATTTTCTAACAAGTGAAGAAAAAAATGAATTCTTTGAAAAAAAACGTAATTTATTAAATGTCACTAAATTTTTGCAAAGATTTTACTATAAAGAAATTAATTCAAATGTTTTGAAAGATTTATTAAAATTTTAGAAAATAATTTTATTCTTTTGACAAATTTAGATAAAATGAAGAAACAAATTGAATTCTTTCAAAAAAAAATCGTAATTTATTGAATATAATGGAATTTTTGCAAAAATTTTACTATAAAGAAATTCAGTTGTTTAGAAGAATTTATTAGAATTTTAGAAAATAATCGAATTTTTTGGACAAATTTTATAAAGAAATTTAAAAAAATTGAATTCTTTCATGAAATTGAAAAGTTTACAAAATTTATTATTAATTGAAGATAATTCATGTTTTGCATACATTTTACTATTTATAATTGTAACTGAATTGTTTCGAATGATTTTTAAAAATTTTAGAAAACAATTTTATTCGTTCGAGAAACTTTATTAAAATTTAGTTTAAAAATAATTGAATTTTTGCAATAGTTTTAACATTTATAAAAATTATTTAACTCTTCCGAAGAATGTTATTATTTATAAAAATAATTGAATTCTCGCAAAGAATTATATTTTGTTTATGGAAGTAATAAACAAGAATAATTAATTAGTAAATTAGTTAAAAATTGAATTTTTTTAAGTTTGCGAAATTGAAATTATTCAAAAATTTACATTTTAAAATAAAAAAATTTGTAATTGGCAGAATAATTTTTCAATAAATGTTTTGATAAGAATTAGATTAATTATTTTGAAGAATTTTATAACCAAACATTCTTTTGAAGAAAGATTTGTTTTTATAAACAGTTAAAACCATCGCAAGAATTCAGTTATTTTCAAAATCATTTTAATACGAATTCACGATACAATTAAAATATTTAGTAACATTTTTCATAAATTTCTTGTCAAGAATTAAATTGTTTTCAATAAATTTAATAATATTCTTGGGAAAGATTTGATTCTTTTTGCAAATAATAATGTTTTTGGAGAGAATTCAATTACTTGTAATACAATTTGAATTAATTATTCTCGAAAGAATTTACTCTCTAAATTTGAATTAGTTAAAATATTTACTATAATTTGAATTAGAAACTGACTTTTTGCTTTTGAATTAGTAAAATTTACCAATAAAAAGTAATGTCCACTAATTTATTAGTAAAATTAACTAATTCAAAAGCAAAAAGTCAGTCACTAATTCAAATTAGTAAACATTTTTACTACTTCAAATTTAGAGAGCAGTTATTTCAACAAAATGTTGATAAAATTATTCAAATGATTTTAATTATTTTCATATTTGGGTGAATTTTCTGAAAGTGACATTTTTGATGTCTCGATTAATTTTACAAAATCTACTCTTTAATAATTATTATCAATTTCCATAGTGAAAATTTAGCACTTATTTATCGTTTTTAAAAGAAAATTAAATAATTTTATTCAACTTAATTTACGTAATAACTAAATTACTTTCATCTCCGAAGCCTTTTCAACATTTTTCCAATAGGACTTCTGCAATAAAATTAAATTTTCATGGTTTTTTTCAAATTCTCAGAAAATTTTTAAAAATATTGTCAGAAAGTACAATGTTTTTTCTATCATTATGTGCATTTTAAAAATTTGTAGACCTCACTTTTATTTTTGATAAAAATGTTTAAACTTTGTCTTCAGTTTTAGGTTAAAATTACTTTACAATGATTACTGACATTTTATACTTTAAAAATATCTTAAACAAAATTTTAATGCACATTAAAATAAAGCTGAGAATCTGACGTTAAATTTTCCTATATTTTATCTAGAAAAAGGAGAAAAATTATTGCTGTTATAAATAATCGAAATTTACATTTTTCTCCGAGTAAAAAGTAATTTCATCTCCGAAGCCTTCCTTTTTGATAAATAACCGAATTTTAAAGTAAATTTAACGGAATATTTCAATAATAATATAAAATGAGCGTGTGAGATTTGTATGTTTTACTAAAAAACATATTTCAATTGCGCCCTAATGTATACAAATATGAAAGAAAATTTATTTTTCATCTCCGAAGCTTTTCATCTCCGAAGCCTTTTCCTTGAAATATGCTAGTTTTTCTTTTGTTTTTAGTATTTACCTGCATTGTTTTGAAAAAATTAACCCAAATTACCATTAAATCAAATACTTTAAATACATTTATATTTTCATCCAATTGAATATATTTGGTATTAAAATTTACAAATTATTAATTTTGAAGCAGTGTAATTTTATTTTCGATTTCGTGAACGCGATATTGGCGTGAATTTTTAATAGAAAAGCTCGCCAATTAAATAAAATTAATTTAATGGAGCAACAATAATATTTTTGAAATGAAAAAAACTTTAATATTTTTAAGAATTAATTTTGCGCAACCTAAAAATCTTACTCTTGAGTATGAAATTAAGTAGTTTTAATAGAAAAAACCTTATAATTGAAGAAAATTAATTGAAGAAACTTAATTAAGAATTAATTGAGAAACTGAAATTTAAAAGTGTCACTTTCAGAAAATTCACCCATTTGCGGCTCAAAACTTTGCAAGAATTTAGTAATTTTTAGTGCATTGATTTTTATTCAAATAGTTGGGAATGAAAATTTATGAAGATAGTTGAGAAGCAAACAAAAAGTAACTTCAAACTGCGAACAGATTCAAACAATATTACAATATTGAATGCAATTGAATTATAATTATAATTATAATTATAACGTACACACTGAATTTGAATATTGAATTCAACATTGAATATTGAATACAGTACGCACTGAAGAAGAAAAGTGAAATTTTTTCAATGCAACAAAAGATGATTTGATCAATTGAGAAATGAGCTGGAAATTGGGAGATATTAAGAATAAAGCTTTATAGTGTGGAGAGTTTAAGGAAGACGAATTTCCGGTGTAGGCAACGTGTAACACGTAGACACGTCGTGATGTCCATCACGAAAGAAGCATGAAAATGACCTTCACCGATGCAAACCTAAGTGCCCAATCACAGTAGTACTTTGGAGTGCTGACGTCACAGGTTATTTCGTGCAATTTCCCAATTGCCCATCATCGAAACTAAAATTGCACTCTCTGCTTGTGTTTACGTTCACTGGAGCACTAATCTTTCATATTCTATATGGAATATCATTCTAGCAAATATATTTACTTCTTTCCTTATTCTGTTAAGGATTGTCACCTGTAAATATTAAGGAAATGAACGAAACTTTCGAAAATTTGACAGTTTGTTCTTTAGATTATTTTAGAATCATATGATTTTTTCCAGAATTATTTACCACGTAGATTTAAAAAAAATATAAATAAATTTGCAATTTAACATGCGGCCTCTTATGGGAGCTTAGATAAATCTTCGAAAAATAGTTTGAAGGAAATGAGAGAAAAGTCAGTGATTTTTTGTACAGATAGAGAATGTCAAATAGTTAAAAATAGCAAAGTTTTGAGAAAGTTTACCATACAGATTTAACGAATAAATTATTTTAATTTTTGTTTTCAAAGCAATAATAAAAACAGATGAAAATGTGGCAACGTCGCAACAACACATAACCTCAAAAAATACAAATTTCATCTCTTACACTTGATGTTAACAATATTCCTCATTAATAAGTTGATAATTTTCATGTTTCTTTTGTAATGATTCTATTTTACATTTTATCGCATAATTTTCGTGTTCAAAAAACTAAAAAATTTAAGGTTACGTCTGACAATATAATACCAGTCGTACCAACCACAAGTCGAGTATGATGATTTTTAACAAAATTTCAGAAAATTAATTAAATACATTTTTCAACATATAAGTATTAAAATTTTAGGATTAATTTTCACAACTTTTTGAATGTTTTTTTCTTTTAATAAAATAAATAAGGTTTTTTGATTAAAATTGTGAAATTGAAATTTTTGTTTAAGGTTGCAAACATGCGAGACTTTACATTGGAGTCAAAACGCGCACTTGATGATTGTTAGAAAATTAAAAAATGAAAATAAATTCAAACTTTTTTTTTAAGTGTCTTTAGAAAGTGATCTAAAGATTTCTTGTTTGCGAGTACACGTTGATTAGACGATGCGGAGACAGAAATATATATACATAATTCTAGACACGCTAGTCACAGTCAGTTTCTCAGTCTGGATCAATCAATTTGCCGTGGTTCGCGTCTGAGCGCTAATTAGGCAATTAGTCACGCGAAAATGCAGATTGAGAGATGGCAGACTGGGTCGACTGCGGTCACACAGAGCTTGATATTCAGCTTTTGCAATCGAGAGTCAAGTGATTAGACTATTTTATGCAAAACGATTCCCAGACGACTCGCTCTTAATTCAAAATGTTTACCAATTTCTCAACTCACAAAGTGACTTTTTCAAACATTATGATCCTAAAGTTTTTGAACGTTCAAATGAACGAAATATTTTTTATTGAAGATATTTTAATAAATTACCAATCATAACAAAATTTAAAAACTAAAATTTTACATTTACAAACTCAGTAATAAAGATTGCGTGGCAACCCTGAAAAGTAAAATTGAAAGAAGCACAAGTTCTCTCACGGTGAAAAAAAAATTTTTTTTTGAAGAATTTGCAATTTGATCTAGGTGTGAAATTTAAATACATATTCAAGTAATAGTTGTTGAGTATTTATGAAGAAAAAATATAACTGGAAATTTTTGCAACATAGCGGTAATACAAGCGGATAGTGTCAAAGAAATATTCATGTTGCAAGGAAGGTCGTGGGTTGCTGTATATAAAAGGGGCGTCCACATCTGGCATTTGAGTGTTTTTTCAAGTAATCAAAGCTTCAGCAGAAAATAGTTAAATATATATGCAAAGTCACATATTTTACGCTTCTCGTAATTACTCTCAGATTTTCAAAATTGAAAATAATTAAACTTTCTTGTACGAGGAAAATTGAATTTCCCAAAAATTGTTATCTGATACCTAAATTAAAAAAAAACTTTATTACGAAAATTTTAATTATTTTAAAGAATAGAGAAGGTAAAAAAAATTATTAGCCATATAATTTAACTTTTCGAACAAAGAATATAAACAATATTTTTTTTAGAGAATTTCCACTACTTTTAATTCGCTAATATTGAAAAAAATCAATTTTATTTAACAAAATTTTATACAATTTATTTTTCCCAATAATTCATTTACTTTTAATAATTATAAAATTTTTCATGTAAATTCCATTTTTTCAAAAAAATTTTTGATTAAATTCTAAGCATGAATTTAATTATTTTCATAATCGTAAAATTCAGTTACTTTCACAAATAAAGTTTTTGACAAGAATTCAATTATTTAAACTAATAAAATTTTCATAATATTTAAAAATTCATTATTTAAAATAATGTTCATAAAATTCTTATAAAAATTTCAATTCCTTTCAAAAGTAATAAAATTTTCAACAGAAATTCAATTCTTTTTAAACATTTTAATAAACTTTTCCGCAATAATTCAATTATTTTCAAAAATTTAATAAAATTATTCGAAAGAAATTAATTGTTTTAAATATAATTTTAATAAAATTTTTTTTTAAATAGTAAATAAATTTTTTAAATAATTTTTTTTATTTATCGACATAATTATGCCGATAAATAAAAAAATTGATCCCGAAAATTCAATTATTTTGAGGTATTTCAATAAAATTCTTTTCAAAATTCAATTATTTCCATAAATAACAATATTCATCACAACAATTCAATTATTATTAAAAGTAATAAATTTCTTCTTGGAAATTACATTATTTTAAAAAATTCTAATAAATCGTTCGCAAGAATTCAATTATTTTCATAAATAATAAAATGTTTTTTTGGAAAATCCAATTATTTTCAAAAAAATTTAATAAAATTTCCCACCGACATTCAATTATTGCCAAATTTTTTAATAGAATTCTTTGTAAAATTTAATTATCTTTAAAAACTTTTCACATTTCAATGATTTTCAATATATCTACTATTTTTATAAAATAACCAAACAGAATTCAATCATTCAAAAAAATTTATGATAAAATTCTAGGAAAAAATTCAATTATTATCATCAATTTTAATAAAATTCGCCGCAAGAACTTAATCATTTACCTATAGTTAATAAAAATCTTTAAAAGAATTAAATTATTTTTATAAATAATAAAATTCTTCGAAAGTAATTAAATTACTTTTTAAAAAATTATTAATAAAATCTCTCGAAAGAATTCAACTAAATTTTAATAAATTACAAAATCTTTAGAAAAAATGTAATTCTTCAAAAAATTCAATTTTTCTCAAAATTTATAAATTTTTTCAGAAAAATTCAATTATATTCCAAATTTTTTTTAAAATTCTTCTCAAGAATTCAATTATTTTCCAAATTTAAAAAAAAATTCTTCGCAAGAATTCAATTATTTTCTATAAAAATAGAAAAATATTCCAAAAAAATTTATCTATTTTCTTAAATTATGAAATACCTCAAAAAAGTCAATTTTTCCTAAAATTGACTTTCCAAATTGTTTTAAAAATTCTTTCCAAAAATTCAATTACTTTTATTTTCTATAAAAATAGAAAAATATACCAAAAAAATTTAACTATTTTCTTAAATTATGAAATTCTTCAAAAAAGTCAATTTTTCTTAAAATTTATGAAACTCTTCGGAAAATTTCAATTATTTTCAAAATTTTTTTAAAAATTCTTCGCAAGAATTTAATTATTTTAATAAATAATAAAATGTTTCAAGAAAATTCAATTATTTTTATGAATAATAACATTTTTCATTAAAAATTCAATTAAGTTTTAAATATTTTTTTTAACTTCTTCTCAAGAATTCAATTATTTTTATAAAAATAGAAAAATATTCCAAAAAAATTTAACTATTTTTATAAAGTATGAAATTCTTCAAAAAAAAGTCAATTTTTCTCTTCAGAAACTCTTCAGAAAATTTCAATTATTTTCCAAATTTTTCTTAAAATTCTTCCCAAGAATTCAATTATTTTCCAAATTTAAAAAAAAATTCTTCGCAGGAATTCAATTATTTTTATAAAAATAGAAAAATATTCCAAAAAAATTTAACTATTCTGTTAAATTATGAAATTCTTCCATAAAAGTCAATTTTTCTTAAAATTTATAAAACTCTTTGGAAAATTTCAATTATTTTCAAAAATTTTTAAAAAAATCTTCGCAAGAATTTAATTATTTTAATAAATAATAAAATCTTTCAAGAAAATTCAATTATTTTTATGAATTATTTTTATAAACATTTTTCATTGAAAATTCAATTAATTTTTAAATATTTTTTTTAACTTCTTCGCAAGAATGAAATTATTTTAAATTCTTTCATGAATAATAAAATTCGTAGCATAAATTCAATTTATTAGCAGGATAAGAAAAAAGTAAATATTTGTGACGAAAATTAGGAAAAAGTCAGGAAAATAAAAAATATGGAATGGAATTTTTGTCAATTTTGTGAAGTGAATAAAACAAGTTTTTTTTGGTTTCTTTTTGACATTAAAAAAATGACAATAACCCACAAAAATGAATTAAAAAAACAAAATGAAGACAGATAATTTGCTAACTGAAAGGAAACTTACGATTATTTACGATTATTATTATTTTTTATTATTATTATTTATTATTATTTATTATTATTTTTTTATTATTATATTATTATTTTCTTTTATATAATGTATTTGACAATTGCGAGTGGATAAAATCATTATTATAATTACTTAGATTATTATTATTTTTTTCCAATAATTTTGTATTAATATAATACTAATTTTCAATCGTATTTATTTATAGCAATAAAAGATGTTCTTGGATTTTTCTTTCTCTGATTGAATGTCTCAAAACTTGAAGAGATCGAAAAATATTTCATATTTCCTTTAGATTTTCTCCAAGCAAATATTGATTTAAAGCTTTTGAAAAGGTTACAAGATTTTCGAACTCAGTTAACTGATGACAATGTGAAAATAAACAAGCTCAATTATATTGGCTTTGCTTTGAATCAAGTTTGCATGCAAGAATACAAAAAAAAAAAAATTGTCGGGTAAATAGAAATTTTTTTTTCACAGTTTTTATGGAATACTAAAAGAAATATACATCCCTCGTGAATCAATTTGTAAACCAACACACACGCACACAATCGAATGAATATTTCAATGAGGTTTTTATAATAATGAGTTACTTGGAATTCTCATAAAGATGAGATCTCTTTCTCATTTTCTTATTAAAAAATAAAATTAAAAACTACTTCCTTGTATACATAATACTAAATGTATAAGTATTTTGTAAAACCGCATCTATCATTCCTTTAAAATTTAAATTGACGAAAGAAAAATTTTAATTTAAATTCAACAAGCTTAAATGTAAATTTTTTTTTTGAAATTGTTCTTTTAAATTGTTCTTTTAAATTGTTTTTTAGTTTTATTGTTGTTTCGTTTTGTTGTCTCTTGAGTAAATGAATGTTGCTTATTTACACACGAGAGGAAATTGTATCTTAAAAACAATTGTAAAACTAATTATTTTATTCATGGAACGAAATTTTGATAGAATTAGGAAGCACTTCTATATATTCTCCACTTTAAAGTGTTCACGTCTTCTTAAATTACAAAACAAATTGTTTTGTAATGTGTCACGTGCAGTTGCTTCTGCGTTTGACTTGAAAATTCTAGTTTTAGTTTAGTTGTTGAATTTTAATTTAATTCAATTATTTATAGGGGTTTGTCTCAGTAAATAGGTCATTTTAATGAGGGGAACATTCGAACTTCAGCCGTTATGAATCTTTTTTTTTATGCTTTATCACTATTTTCCTTCCTATAGTATAATATTTTCTCCAAATTTTCCATAACTTTTCCATAATGATAATTTTTTCATAATTTTCCAAATTTCCCTAAATTAAAATTAAATTAAACAAATTCCTTAAATTTCAATTTATTTCTTTTGAGAGTATCAGACATAAACAAATTGCAACGCCTTTCAAATCGACTTTAACGAGCCAAAAAAAATTGCTTTAGTCGATAAAAAATGGAAAAAAGTCCAAAAAGTGTTGTCACAAATATTTTATTTTCTATTTATGTTCCTAATGTTTCGAACTTTCAAATGAACGACAATTTTTTACATTACACTCAAGTTTTGAACGTTCAAATGAACGAAATTTTTTTTATTGAAGACATTTTAATAAATTACCAATTATAAATACCAAATACCAATTATAAATACCAAATTAAATTACCAAAATTTTAAAACTGAAATTTTACGTTCAGAAACTCTAAAATTAATTTTTTAGATAGTAACGCAAAATAATTGCAATAAAAATTTAATTTTCAGAAGAAAAAAATAAATTTCGTTCATTTGAACGTTCGGAACTTTAGGCTCTTTTTTTTACTTCTTCTAATTTGTATTTTATTTACAAAAGAAAAATTTTTTTTTCTAAAAAACAAATCAATTCTAAACTAAATATTGTTTAATTTCAATTTTTCTATTTTCGATATTAATTTTCAAAAACACTGAAGGTGGAAAAAAAATTTCGTTCATTTGAACGATCGAAAATCGAAACTTTAGCCCCATTTCTATTTCCCTGACTCTTCACTGATTTCCATAAGTTCAAAGTATTTGGAACTTATACAATTTTCCTAAATAAATATTTAAATACTTCTTATTTCTTTATTACACAGGAAATAAAATTTAAAAAATTTAAACTTCTGGCAATTAATAATTTCTCAAAATTAAAACTATAAACCTTTCGATAATTCAATTATTTTCTACAATTTTTAACTAAACTTCATCTTTGAATCAATTATAAAGATATGAATTTTTTTAAATCATTTTTTGCAATTTTTCCAAAAATTTAATTATTTATATACAAAAAATCCAATTTTTTTTACAAATAATCTATACCTTCTGATTTTTTCTATTAAATTTTTTTTTATTATTTTTTTTTATTAATTAATATTAAGGTAAAATATTTTCAAAAATTTTTAATAAAGAAATTCGTAAAATTAACATTTTTAAAATATTTCCGAATTTGGAAATACATAAATTTTTACAATTACAGGGTTGCCAGGCTTTTTTTTCATTTCAAATTCCCTGAATTTTCCAGGTTTAAAAACGGAATTTTGCCAGTTTTTTAAAACATTTGTATATTTTTACGAAATTTAATAACTTCCCGTTTTCTAGACAAAACTTTGACATTTTCGATTCAATTATTCTTTTCTAGAATGTTTAACAAAAATTCTTCTGAAAATCAATTTTTTAAAATAATTTCTAAAAAAAAAGTTTTTTTTAGAATTTTCAAGTCGATAATTTCTTTGGAATTCAATTTTGAGTGAAATTTCGATTATTCGAAAATCCTTTAAATAAATTTGAATTAGAAAATAAATACTTCAAAAAATTGTAAAAAAAAGCCAAAAAATTGTAAAAAAAAATCAATTAAACTTTTTGAAAAAAATTAACTTTACAGAATTGTTAATAAAGAATATGAAAAAATGAAATTTTCAAAAGATTTTAAATTGAATGCTTTTCAAAATCCAATTATTTCTAAAACTTTAAAGTATATTGATTTCAAACTTCGACTAATATAATTTAAAATTTTGACTGAAATTCATTTTTAAATAAATTTTTATTCAAAAATTCTAAAATAATCTAATTTTTAAACTAAAAAACTATAAATTATTTATTGAATAATTGAATAAATAATTAAATTATTAATTAAATTAACAATTTCTTAAAATTGAATTTTCATAAAGAATTTTATCAACAAATTTTTAAATAATAAATTGAATTCTCTTATGACAAATTTTAATAAAACTTTTGAGAATAATTTCATTTTTCTGAGAAATTTTGATTAATTATATAAAATTGTCTTAAAACTAATTGAATTTCTCCAAAAAATGTTTTCTAAATTCTTGAAAAGTAATTAATTTTTGCAAAAAATCTTATTAAAATCCCTGAAAATAATTGAATTTTGTCAAGAATTTTATTAAAATCCTTTTAAAAAAAATGAATTTTTCTCAGAATTTGATTAAAATTCTTGAAAATAATTGAATTTTGCAAAGTATTTTACTAAAATTCCAAAAAAATAAATTTTGCAAAGTATTTTATTAAAATTCCTAAAACTTGAATTTTGCAAAGAATTTTATCAAAATTCCTGAACGTAATTGAATTTTAAAAAGAATTTTATTCAAAATTCTAAAATAATTCAATTCTTTTGAGAAATTATTTTAAAGTAGAAAATATTAAAAATCATTGTATAGAGGAAAATTGAATTTCTACAAAATATTTGTAATTGCTTCAAAATTTAAAGTTTTTACTGTTTTAAACTTAAATTCTTAAAATAATTTTTAATCATCAATTAAATAACGTTTAAAAAATTTAATTTCAGAAGAATTTTTCAAATTCCCTGACATTTCCAGATTTTTCAGGTTTTACAGGGTGCGTTTTAACCCGGTAATTAAATACATTTTTAAAAAAACCAAAAAATTGAAATTTGGTTAAATCTTTGAAAGAATGAATTTAAATAAAAATTTAATAAAGAAAAATAAATAAATTTTATAAATTTAATAAAATAATTGAAAAATAAATTTAATTTTAATAAAATATTTGAAAAATAATTCAAAACATAAAAAATTTTTTTTTGAAACTAATCTAGTTTATAAAAAATATAAAAAAATTATTCAAATTTTTCCAAGAATTTAAATTACAATTATTGATTTCTGAAAAATTTTAAAATAGTAAATTTAAAAAAAAAAACTTTAATTCACTTCGCTCGTAGGTAATTTTCGAAAACAAGAGGGAGAATTTTTGTATAATTTACAAAAAAAGATTTGAAGAATTTTAATTGAAAATTTTAAATATATTATTATCTTCTTCCAAATGCTAAAAGTAATTCTGAAAAATTTTAATTTTATTGTTTAGTTTGTATGAATTTGAATTTACGAAAATATGGAAAATGATTGAATATTAAAAAGTTCGAAAATATCATTCAGCGAATTGTACTTTTTTCAAAACTTATTTTAATATTATTTTCAAAAACCTATTTTTCATAAACTTTTATATTTTCGCATTGAATTTAAACACAAAGATTATTCATTAAAATGTTTAATTTTAACTAATAATTAAAAAACAAAACATTTTAGAATTTGCTTCAAAATTTAAAGTTTTTCACTAATTAAATTTTAATTAAAAAAATAAAATTTTTTTATTGAAAATATTTTAATATATTACAAATCGTAAAAAAATTTAAAAATTAAAAAATTTCCACTAATAATTTTCCACTAATATTTTATATACTTTTTTTCCACAAAAAGTTATTTGCAAATATCCATTTAAAATTTATTTAAATTTTTTATTTTAATATTTATTATTATTATTATTATTTTTTATATTTTTAATAATTAATTATAATTATTTAATATTAATGAAATAGTTTTGCATAATTATTATTAAAAACTAGCTCATTTTATTTTTTTAATTAAAATTAAATTAGTGAAAAACTTAAAATTTTGAAGCAAATTCCAAAATGTTTTGTTTTTGAATTATTAGCTCTTTTTATAGAATTAAATTTAATTATTAACCGCGATATCTAATAGACACGAAGTTTAATTAAGTGCATATAAATATTTAATTTCGGGATTAAATTGATTTTCTGTCGTAATTTGAATTTTGCATGTCATTACCAACACAATTAAAGTAATCACATTAAATTATTGTAAAATTCAATAACTTGAATTATTAAATATCTTTCTATTGTTACATAATTTTATTATTCCATTTGCCTTATTTGATAACTCTCCTTTGTGTTCTAAAAATAAATAATTTATTAATTCAATTTTCAATATTAAAAATTAAAATTGAATTTAATTATTTTATATGCGAATATTGTTGTTTTTTTTTACACTGGAGAATTTTCCTGATAAAACTAGAAATGAAATTGATGTTTGATGGAAAAATTGATTTTCAATTTCATTTATAAGCAGGAAACGGAAATAGGCGACGGATTTTGCCGTTTCTATCGACCTTGATGGGCTTTTCCTGTTTTCTCAAGAAAATCTTTCCGATATTTTTTGATTTTCTCGAAAGTAGTTTTTTGTTTTATATTTGGTTTTACTCATTTTTTTTTTATTTTTTTTACTTTTCTGCATTTGCTCAATGCTCACACAAATACGTATCCAATTTCTTGAGGATTAGATTTATTCGAACGGAAATCTTGTAATATTGTTTTCTTTGTATGGATTTTTCAACCTAGCTTAACTTCAATGGTCAAGAAATTCGGGCAAAATATATTTCTTGGAAAAATTAGAAAAGAAATTAGAAAAAAAATTAGGAAAAAAATTAGAATAAAATTAGAATAAAATTAGAAAAAAAATTAGAAAAAAAATTAGAATAAAATTAGAAAAAAAATTAGAAAAAAAATTAGAAAAAAAGATCCTAAAGTTCTGAACGTTCAAATGAATGAAATCGATTTATTTCTTCTAAAAATTAAATTTTTATTGCAATTATTTTGCTTCTCTATAAAAAAAATTAATTACTCAGTTTGTAAAAGTAAAAATTTAGTTTTTAAATATTTTTATGATTAGTAATTTATTAAAATATCTTCAATAAAAAATATTTCGTTCATTTGAACGTTCAAAACTTTAGGATCATAAAAAAAATTAGAAAAAAAAATTAGAAAAAAAAATTAGAAGAAAAATTCAAATTAAAAAATAGAAATTCTTTAATTGAATAAGAGTTGAGAAAAACGCCGACTAGAATTTCTGTATTAGCCGAGCGATAAGCAAAAAAACACTTATGTTAATTAAACTGAAAATAATTATTGCATGTGCGATTTCAGGGAGCAAAAAAACTTGTTGTAGATATGCAGAGAGACATGACAGTGAAATGTACATTGTTGGGACACGATACGAGTGGGAAACTTTTGTAACTCACGAGTAGCACGCGTTTCCTGTCGTTGTTTTGATTGTGTGTGCCGTACTTCCGGAAGAGGGAGCGTCGCACTGCATCCCAACTCGTAGCCAGTAGATTTATTAACTTTAGAACACAAGTGTTTCGTGGCATTCGTCCTACAAGATTCTTAACAGCGATCTTCTACTGTGATTATGAGCACGACACTCCACGATATTATAATATTCTCACCACAAAGTCATCGCTTTTTTTTTTTTTTTTTTTACTTTCAAAATTCAAAAAACGGTTTTTTATTTCTCAACCAAATATAGATGAAAATCTAAAGACTTTAACGTTCTGAATGTTCAAATGAACGAAATTTATTTATTTCTTCTACAAATTAAATTTTTATTAAAATTATTTTGCATTACTATACACTGAAAAAAAAATTTATTTGATTCAAATAACCGATTATTTGTCTATAATCAAATAAATATTTACTTGAATCAAATAATTTTTATTTAAATCAGTTAATTAGTATTTGCTTCAAATACTGAAATATTTGACTGAAATACTGAAATATTTGATTCAAATACTGAAATATTTGACTGAAATACTGAAATATTTGATTCAAATACTGAAATATTTGATTTAAATACTGAAATATTTGCTTCAAATACTGAAATATTTGCTTCAAATACTGAAATATTTGATTAAAATACTGAAATATTTGATTCAAATAAAATTTATTTGATTCAAATAAAAATTATTTGATTGAAGTAAATATTTATTTGATTATAGACAAATAATCGATTATTTGAAACAAATAAATTTATTTTTCAGTGTATCCAAAAATTTAATTACTTAGTTTCTAAAAGTAGATATTTCAGTTTAAAAATTTTTTTGTGGTAGGTAATTTTTAAAAATATCTTCAATAAAAAATATTTCGTAGCATTTGAACGTTCAAAATTGAAGGATCATAAAATCTAAAGAAGATATTAAAAAATACTGCGAAAAAAATGCTATTGAATTAATAATGAATTTCTTTGTCACAAATCAATACGAAAAAATAATTTTTTTTAATTTTTAGTAATTTAAAAAAAAAAATTTAAAAAAAAAAAAAATTGAATTTAATAGCATTTACGTTTGCCACGATGTTGCCCTTTTCGAATTCCCTGACTTTTCCAGGTTTTCCAGGTTAAAAAAAAAGGAATTTTTCCAGGTTTTTAAAATTTATTATTTAGTAGAAAATTATTATAGAAAAAAAGGAATTTTTCCAGGTTTTTAAATTTTATTATTTAGTAGAAAATTATTATTAAAAAAAAGGAATTTTTCCAGGTTTTTAAATTTTATTATTTAGTAGAAAATTATTATAGAAAACATCAATAGCTTCATTTTTCAATAAATATTCAATCATTATTATTTTTCTACACATAAAAAATAAAGATTTTTAAAAATTAATTACTTTTCTCACTTTTTTCTTATTTATTCCTCAAAGAATTCAATTTATTTTCAAAAATTTCAATAAAATTCTTTCTTTAAAATTCATCTTTTTAAAAATATTTTTTAAGAACTCTTCGTAGAAATTTACTGAATTTCAAAAACTTTTTAAACTTCAACTATTTTCAACATCTACTATTTCAATAAAATTTCATAAAAAAAATTCAATTATTTAACAAGAAATTTCAATAAAATTCATCATGAAAAATACAATTATTTTTCAAAAGTAATAAATGCTTCGTAAAAATCAAATAATGTTAAAAAATTTACAAAAATATTTACAAATTCATCATCAAAAATTCAATTATTTCCAAAAGTAATAAATTCTTCGCAAAAATCAAATTATGTTCAAAAATTTACGAAAATTTCACAAAAAAATTCAATTATTTACTATTATTCAATTATTTATTATTTTTATTTTTAAATTTCAATAAAATTCATCATCAAAAATTCAATTATTTCCAAAAGTAATAAATTCTTCACAAAAAGCAAATTATGTTCAAAAATTTACAAAAATTTTATTTAAAATTTCAATTATCTTTATAAATAATAAAATTTTTTTCCGAAATTCAATACTTTCCAAAAATTCTAACAAAATCCTTGTCGCCAAAAATTTTGTAAAATTGATTTGAAAACAAGTCGATTTGAAAATTGTCAAAGAACTTTTTGAAAAATTATTAAAATAAATTCACTTAAAAAAGAATTTTAGTTAAAAATCCTAGAAAATAATAATCGTAAAGATGAAAACAATTTTTGAATAAGATATTCAATATTTAAACTAAAATTCATTTTTAAATCAATATTTATTAGAAAATTCGACAAGAAAGAAAATATTTAATTGTAAAAATAAACATTTTATTAAATTGTTGAATGTTTCTTAAAATTGATCATAAAGAATTTTATCAAAATTTATTTATTATATTTTTTATTATCAAACAGAAATATTATTATTTTTTTTTTATTATTAATTATTAATTGTTAAGTATTGTCAAGAGACAAATTAAAAAAAAATTTCAATAATTTCATTTTTCGAGAAATTTGATGAAAATTTTTTATATTAAAAATAATTGAAGTTTTGCAAGAATATTCAAAAAAAAATTTTAATAATAATTGAATTTTAGATAAAAATTTTATTATTAACAACCATAATTGAAACTTTGACGAAAATTTTTGTGAATTTTCAAACATAATTGGATTTTTTTATATATAATATAATTATATATAATTGAATTGTTTTGTGAAATTTTATTAAACTAGCAAACATTGTAAGTAATTGAATTTTGAGAAATTTTTGAAGTTCATGAAATTTCTCTGAAGAATTTATTAAAATTAGTTTAAAAAAAAAAGTTGAATTGCAACAAATTGTCATTGAAAATTTTTTTAAATAATTTAATTCTTTGATGAATAAATAATAAAAGCTAAAAAAAGTAATTGAATGTCTCAGAAGAATTTTATTTCTTTCAGAAATAATTGTATTTCTTCAGTAAGACAAATTAAATTTTGAAGCAAATATATATATATATTTACTTCAAAATTTAATTTGTTTTACTATTTTTAACTAAAATTCTTCTATAAATTCGTTATTGTTAATAATTGCTTAAACATATATTAAAATATTTAAGTAATTTTAGAAAAATTTTAGTTTTTAAGATTTATTTTTAAAAACTAATTTATAAAAATTTTTCATTGAAATTTGTTTAAAATTAAAATTTAACAAAATTTAAATGAAAATCTTTTAAAGTTAATGAAAGTTTTAAATGCAGCTCTTTTAAAATCGAATTAATTTTTCAATACTTATCAATATTTTTTAGAAAACAACAATTTTCCAGAATTTCGTTATTAAATTCCCCGACTTTTCCGGGTTTTTTCAAATTTTTATAAAATTCCCCAATATTTCCAGGTTTTTTTCCATTTCCAGATTGCGTGACAATCCTGGCTATTGAATTCGTAGTTTTTTTTCTATTTTTTCTTTAAAAATATGCATCGCACGAATAAATAATAATTATTCAACACAAAATGCACATATAAAAGTGAATGAAGAATTTTACAGAATCGCAATGAACGTAGGTTGTGTTTCAATATTGAGAAACGAAAAGATTTTTTAAAATAGACAGGAATGTAGAATTCATTAAAACAAGTTTCATTAAACTAAAAGTTAAACAGATATTTTATGGTTAAATAATTGAAGTCTGTCAAACAGGGAAAAAAAATTGAGTGTATTTCAATTCGGACAGTTTTTCGCATTTGGAAAATAAACCTCAAATATGGACAAAGTAATTATTTTCCAGCTTCATTATTGAAAAAATATTAATTTAAATGCACTGAAAAAAAAAAATTTATTTGATTCAAATAACCGATTATTTGACTATTATCAAATAAATATTTACTTGAAATAAATAATTTTTATTTAAATCAAATAAATTGTATTTGAATCAAATACTGAAATATTTGACTGAAATACTGAAATATTTGATTCAAATACAATTTATTTGATTTAAATAAAAATTATTTGTTTAATATAAATATTTACTTGAAACAAATAATTTTTATTTAAATCAAATAAATTGTATTTGAATCAAATATTTCAGTATTTCAGTCAAATATTTCAGTATTTGATTCAAATACAATTTATTTGATTTAAATAAAAATTATTTGTTTAATATAAATATTTACTTAAAACAAATAATTTTTATTTAAATCAAATAAATTGTATTTGAATCAAATACTGAAATATTTGACTGAAATACTGAATTATTTGATTCAATTACAATTTATTTGATTTAAATAAAAATTATTTGTTTCAAGTAAATATTTATATTAAACAAATAATTTTTATTTAAATCAAATAAATTGTATTTGAATCAAATATTTCAGTATTTCAGTCAAATATTTCAGTATTTGATTCAAATACAATTTTTTTGATTTAAATAAAAATTATGTGTTTCAAGTAAATATTTATTTGATAATAGTCAAATAATCGGTTATTTGAATCAAATAAATTTTTTTTTCAGTGTAATAATAATTAAATATTATAAATTATAATTAAATATTATAAATTATAATTAAATATTATTATAATATCAATAAAAATAGTTCATCCAAAAAGTTACCATAGTCGAAAATTACGACTTCGTAGAGAAGCAGACACATAAAAAAGAAGAATTAGGTGTAAATTTGGAGAAAATTGGGGAAAAAAAACCTTCCGCCTGTTGAATCGTAAACAGTTTCAATTTAGAGAAGAAAAGAGAAGAAGCTCCAGGCTCATCATTTTATCGAATGTTTTATCTTTTTGTGAAACTTGTATCCCCCCCAACAACAATACAATCCAGGTAGACAAAAAATAACTTGAGTCATCGCTGAAATTTTTAAACCTCACTTATCTTCTAAAATCTATACACTATATTATGCGCTTCCACGAAGGAAGGCCGGAAATGCTTCTCTTGTTAGTCCGCATCCATACTCAAAATTTCTACATTAATTATAGACTTTCAATCCAACTAAACTATATAGAATGAGAAAATATTTACCGAAAAATTAATTAGTTTGAGAGGACTGTAAAATGCATCTAATTCTGTTTTTGTTCCCTCTAAATCCGAATCAGTTGAAATTTTAACTGATTCAGATTTCGAGAGTATGTCATGTTGGTGATAAATATATATATATAGAAAATAACTTTATCTTGATTGTTCATCAGAATTGTGGAGTGATTTTAAATGCGAAACTAGAAATGTCAAGCCAAAACCAAAACATTTAAACTTTCGGGGAACCGAATAACAAACATCATTAATAAAATAGATAAAGTTTATATTATAAAAAAAAATTTTTGTAAACAGAATTATATTTTTTTACCCATTCGCGTAACTTTTTCCAGAATGTGTCTTTTGCACTAAAAAAAAAATTACAAAAAAATGTGTTTATTCTTTAACTGTTAAATCGTTAAAAATCAATATCTTTGGGTTGATGAATGCAAAACAGAAGTAAAAGTTAAAAAATGTTTAAATGTCCAATTGAATTATTTTAAAGAATGGTTTATTAAAATTCATGAAAAATAATTAATCTAATTCTTATCAAAACTGTTATTAAAAATTTATGAAAATTACAACGTTGTTTGTTTTAAAATATAAACATTTGAATAATTTCAAATTCAAACATTTAAAAAATTCAATTTTTAACTGATTTACTACTTAAATGTTGTAAACTTTTCAATTTCACGAAAGAATTCAATTTTTTAAATTTCTATTTTCTTTATATAATTTATTCACGAAAACTCAATTATTATCTAAAATTTTAATAGTTTCTTGGAAAAAATTCAATTGTATTTATCTGAAGAATTCAATTATTTTATAAAATTTTAATGAATTCTTTGAAAAGATTCAGTTGTATTTATCTAAAGAATTAAATTATTTTCAAAAATTTACATAAAATTTTTCGAAACATTTCAATTTCAATGTTCAATTGTTTATAACTAGTAAAATCTATGCAAAAATCAAGTATTTTCATACAAATCTTAATTGTAATAACTTTCATTAATAAATTTTGAAAATAATTAAATTTTTTCGTGAAATTTCATTAAAATAATTAATTGAAAATAATTGAATTCCTGCGCTGAGTTTTACTGTTTATAAAAATAATTGAATTTTTTTTATTAATTTTTTTCAAAATCTGAAATTAATAAATTATTCAAAAGTTGATATTTTTATTATTCGAAAATGTAAAATTGTTTTACTTTCCAAAGTAGCAAATATGAAAAAGTAACATTTTACTGTAGTTATTAAGATCTATTACATTTATTATTATGATCAAAATCTAACGAATAAAATTTATAATTTACTTTCAAAAAATCGTTTGTTTATATTATTTAAATGTTTATAACTATTTTCAAACAGAATTAAACTATTTAAAAAATTGTTTTGTAAAAATCTTTCAAAGAATTCAATTATTTTCGCGAACAAAAAAAAATTTCTCAGGAATTTAATTTCTTTAAATTAGAATTTGTAGAAAATTAGTCGATTAATAATGAAATTCTTCTCAGAAATTCAATTATTTTCGAAAAAAATAAATTAATAAAATATCACACAGACATTCAATTATTGTTAAAAATTTGAAAGAATTTTGTGTAAAATTTTATTGTTTTTAAAACTTTTCATAACTCAATGATTTTCATTTTTATGAATTACATTATTTTCATAAAATTTTGAAACAGAATTAAATTATTCAAAAAAATTGTTTCGTCAAAATCTTGGTATAGGAATTCAATTATTTTCGCGAGCAACAACAAAATCTCCCTGGAAATTCATTTCTTAAATTAGAATTTGCATAAAATTAGTCTAAATACAAAAACTAAGTTTATCAAAGTTTTTTAATTTGTGGTTTCTTTCAATTAAAATTCCCTGACTTTTAAAGAATTTTTAAAAATTCCCTGTATTTTTCTGACCAACTAAATCTCTGATTTATAATTGTTTTTATAATTTGTGGCTACCCTTAATAAAAAATACATATATAAATTCTTGTTACAATAAAATTTGTTTTAAAAAAGTTTAGGAAATCTTAACAAAATACTGATATTTAATGCTTCTTTGACTCAAATATAAAATACAGATTTTTTATCTTTCAATAACTTTCGCCAAATAAACAAAAAATAATAATTATTATTTTCTGATATTCATTATATTATCTTTATAAGATATTCTTTTTTACTTTTACTTAATTAAAAACTTTTAACATAAATTCTAATTTTGTAGACTTTTCGGTTTCTAATGCATTTCGCAGTTTGATTTAAATCATGATTTAAATGTCAAGATTTAAATCAAGATTAAAATCATGATTTAAATCAACTTGATTTAAATCATTGCAGCCCTGGAGCAAATCACTTTGAGGTTATGTTAGGATTACTTTTCTGTTAATTGTAAGTTTCTTCTTACTCATTGCAAATTGAAATCAGTGTCTATTAACTATTTCAGTTGTAAAGAAGCCTTAAACATTAATGATTTACATTGAGAGTGTATTCTTCTTTTGCATTTTCATTTCAAAGATTGCAAACATAACCTTTTTTGCTTCTAAGGCCCCTTTCTTCAGATTAATTAAACATTAATGATATTAATATTTGAAGTATGTCACATGTGTGACATAGCTAAAAAATATTGTTGCGAAGCATAAACGTTGAATTGTGAGACGACTGAAGAAAGAAAGAAGTGAAGAAAGAAAGAAGGAATAAAATAATATTTTCAGAATTGCCCAGCACGGCAACTTGTCTTAATTAGTGAAATTAACGAACAACGTAGGAAAGATAATGGGGAAGGATAAATTATCAGGTTTCCGTTTCAAAATCGCGTGGCTGGTTTTCAGAAAGACAATCGGAGGTAACAAGGTTGAATCCCTGGATGCCGCCCGCCCGGTGGAAATAGAAAGACCGCAGTTACAATGTGGTTTCGCGTGGGATGGTTTGCGAGCATTGAACTCTCGGCGGATTATCGATTCGTTTTTACTTGGTTGAGGTCAATCGAGCGTCGATTAGGGTTGAAGTCGAATGGACACGTACCAACCCATGATCAAGCTTCTCTAAATAACTGATAATCAAAGTATGCCTCACAAACGATAGGAGAAAAATTTCCATCTCTCTCTCACTCTCTCTTCCACAAACCATTATTCCACCGATTGCATTCACTGAGATCCGCCCCTTTTATTAATTCCTACAAGCGGTTTTTATTTTCCTAAAAAGATTTCCCTTTCAACTGTGGATCAAACAAAAATTCTCCAAACATATATAGTTTCCGCTTCTGGTTGTGCGGCGAAAACTATATTTGCATAATGAATCTTCATTTCAGTTTGACGGTAATATTAATGCCTTATTAACATGTGTATTACCATGAAACTGATACTGTTGAAATTAATCTTGAATATAATTGCAAATTAAGCCCATGGAACCGAAGTAACTGTTGTCATGGATAATTTGAATTTAGTAATTCTGTAGCTGTCAAACTATTTCATGTATTAGATCAAAGTTTTACACGAAAAAATTAGTCTCAAAAATGAAGCTGCAGGTGTCATCCATACTTATCAGCAGCCACTTAATTTTGGATGCTAATTTTTGAAGTTAAATATTTTTTATAAAGCTGAAACTTCCACCCATTTATCAGCAACAGCTAATTCTTTCAAAATGTAATCTCGGTTTTAAAGAGAAATATTTTTTTTCCAAATTCGGCTTTTAGTGGCTAAAATCTAAAAATAGTACCCAAATAGTAGCGTAACTTAAAAAAAAGTAGTAAACAGTAGGTTTTAGTAAAGAAGTGCGAAGCCTGTTTTAGTTGTCGTTGCAATTGAGAAGAATTGAAAAAAATCAAGACTGACAGAAAAAATAATTTTATACAAATGCCAGAGTTTTCGATTTGACTCTAAAAATAATAAACACGTGACGCACTCCAAAGAAAGAAAAAATTTGAGTACGTTTATAATGATTGAAGGAAAAATGGATTTTTATTAGAAACAGTTGTTTCGGCAGATTGTCATTGCGAGAATAAATATACAAGAACGGAGGTAAAGAGAATTTCTCTAGCACGGTGTGTAAATATTTGCCGAGAGCCGTGTGCGAGGATGGTGCGAAGATTCGCGAAGGAGTTGCTTTACAAAAGACAAGTCTGCCTTAAAGATTTTGCTTGGTTAATCGGATCTCTAAAGTCGACATGGTGCATTAAGCACGTGGGCTCGAGGCGACCAGGTGTGGGCAGCAGCACCAAATGCAATCACCCCTCAGGCAGGTGACCTACCTCTCGAAAGCTGTGTGGGATTCGAGCTCTACTCTCCCAATATTTTTCTCGCGAGACTTTCTCTCTCTCCCACTTCCATTTTGTCTTTGTTTCCCCCCAAATGCTCTCTCCTCGAGTCCTTTTACTATTTACGTATTTACAGCTCAATATAATAACTGCTATGTGAACCGAAATTCAGCACAAAAAGTCAAAATTGTGACACTATCTGATGAAAGGGACCTTAGAAGCTAAAAATTATAGGTTAGGTTTGACATTTTTTAAATGGAAATACAAAAAGAGAATCAATTGTCAATATAAATCAAAGACATTTAAGGCTTTATTACA